>PVIU01004665.1:0-123729 GCA_004026605.1 Ondatra zibethicus
GGGAGAAGGGGAAGAAAGGAAAAAAAATTTTTTTTTTATCTTTAATTATGTTCTTGAATGGAAAAAATAAAACAAAACAATGTATGGAAAAAAAATGCAAAAAAAACAAAACAAACAAAAAAAAAAAAGAATAAAGCAACTCAGATTTAAGCCTGTGAGCATGACCTGCAGGGAACATGTTTAAAAGGATGCCCCAGAGAGTATTACAGTGTTACTAAGGGTTGGGGCATAGCAATGTTACAGGTCACCTGTCTTCATTATTGTGATTCATTGATACTCACAATTATGAAAAGAGGAAAGAAGGAAGGAAGGAAGGAAAGAAAGAAAGAAAGAAAGAAAGAAAGAAAGAAAGAAAGAAAGAAAGAAAGAAGGAAGCTGTTCATGAGCGCACCCTCCAGGAAAAACGCTTTCTGTTAGATACAATCATAGATTTAAAGCTATTTGCACGAGAACTTCCTCAAATACTGCAACCCATTCGAGAAGGCTGATAAACAAGGTAAAACTGTAGTGCTTTGCCACACAGCCACCATAACTCTGTCAACGAGTGTCTAGCAATTCAGAAAGCACTGAATGAGAGCTGCGTTGGTAGCAATGGGGTGGGTGAAATTGAGTGCTTCAAATAGTCACTCAGAGCACCAACTGAGTCTCACTGTGGTTAATATTAAACATGTGGCCACAGAGGAGCAGGCCACTAGTGCAGATAACTGAAGTGTTTATCTAGATTATTTTATCATTAGTAAAAATTCAAGAGTCAGATGTTGGGGTACAAACCTGAAAAATCAAGAAAGCAGAGGAGGAACGACCAGCTGACCCCCTCCCTCTCCATGCTTCCCAGACTGAAAGGGCCCTTGAATCTCTCTAAGCCCTTGTGCGTTTCTATCATATCATATCCTGTGTCCTCTAAAATCTCTGTGGCTGATTCTGGTGATCTAGTGGTTGACTCCATCCCTGATTCAAGGTTAACTGTATTAATAGTCTCTGAGGGTCACAGTGTGATCAATTTCCCCTCAACATAGAACATCAAGATATAGGATTCCATAAAACTTCCAGAAAGTGGCAGAACTAGTGTCTGAGAGCAGGAGTCCACTTGCATAAAAGTTTCCCCCAGATCTTCTGTAAGAAAGGTCTGTTAGGAAGTAAATACTACATCTTCATTGTGCTGTATTTGTGGTTTGTTTGCTGGGTATGGTAGCGGTACATTGTGTGTGTGTGTAAGCATGATTATGTTAGTCACATATCTTGTTATTTCATATTTTGTCATTCTCAATGGAGTCCTTATAAAATTTTGGGTTAAACAAACTGTTCAAGTATATGTCTGTCTGTAGCAGTTTGGATCCACTGGTAAGTTCGTGAGACTCCAATGCTTCAAGGAGGATGAGCAAGTAACGGTTCCCCTCCCTGAGTGTGTTCTAGGTTACTTCAGTCTGGGTGGATCCATGTGACCCCAACTCAACCCTTTACATTTGCTAGTGGTCATGTGCTCGTAGCTTCTGGTTGTCAGAGAAGGGAGGAACAACACTCTTGTGAATATGCTTTCCTTTTTGCCCTCAAATCCGATATCCAGCACTGGAATAATCAAATTCAGGTTTGCAAGATAGCCGCATAAATAGCAGAGTAAATTGCATGTCATGTTGATTGAAAGAGGATAAAGACTTGAATCTTAGGAACAAATACTTGGGCCTACTAAGATGGAGAAAGTAAAGCTAAAAAAGCAAAGGATGTGTAGAGAGTCCTTCCCCTAGGTCTAGTAGACTAATAATGTCTATGTGAGTAGTTAACCCTGTGTCATAATCAAACCTTCAAGTCTTTCTTTCTCTCTCAATTCCTCTTTTTCATTTTCACATTTGAAAATCTCACACATGTATACAGTGCTTCTTGACTGTATTCTCCTTCTGACTCCCTCCCACAACACATCTCTCTCCCCATTTCATGTCTTCTCTTTATAAGCCCATGAGCCCAGCCAGTGCTGTCCGTGTTCAGACGGATATGAAGCCATCCACCAATGGCCATCTCCCCATCCCCCAAAAAGTGACTCTCTCTCTCTCAGCAGCCATCAACCGTCTCCTTGAGATAATGAGAAATCGATCTAACAGGAAGAAACCACAAATGCTGCTCTGTCTTTTATACTTGGGGAAAAGTTTTATTTGAGCCCTACCAAGACTTCCACAAGGTGGCTGTCCATAAAGTCAGACACAAAATCCAAATTAAGTTGGAGAGAATTTTCTTTGTTTAATCATGAGAGTGGTATCTAAAGAAAGCATGGCAGTCTGTTTTTAATCTCAAAGGTGAGGCATCCCCACTGCTGGTAGAAACGGGTTCTTTGCTGTCTTTCTGGGAGAGACCCCTTGCCTTGCATCTGTTTTTGAATTGAAGGTGGAGCTGGATTGAGAAGGTGGGATAAGGACATGGGCAGCTATCAATGGGTGAGTAGTTAATCCCTGAAATCAATACTAGAACAGTTTGAGGATCCCAAAAGACATCATTTTTCATAACCCCCAATTTTTTAGAACAATACAAAGTACAAATATATAACATACATTTCATGCTTTTTCATGGTTCAAACATTTTACAGTTAAAGGCAGTCATGGTAGAAACACATGCACAAACCCAAACTTACAGGTCTAACAAAGTATTTCCACTGAGCAGCCTGTATTGTCAAGACATCTGATGGAGAGATATGATAGACTAGCGGACAGGAGGGAGACACTCAACTAAAGAAAGTGGCTAATGTAGTGACATGGAAAACATTTTAGGGCAGTGGGAAGGATTCCATTCCCACTGGTCCAGTATGCAAAGGCACTTATGCTTTTAGAGTTTCTTTAAAATACTGGAGACATTTACAAATTTCTCCTCTGAATCATGATTTTTAAATGCTTACAATACATAGGATTTCTGAGAAAATTAATTTTATTGAGAAGCCATTGGCAAGACCCTTAAAAATGTAAGTTTGCAATGGCATGTATTACTATTGCCCTAAAAAATAGCATGCATTTGTACTTCCCCCATTTTCAGATATCAAAGCATTCTTGTGAGATTCCAGACATTTTCATAGTTCTAAGCAGGCACAACAATTTCTGAGGCTTCTGTTGTCAACAGCCACAACCCTGCCTGGCTTATTGCCTGCTTTCATAACTGGATGTAAATCTCACCTAGAGGTGAGCAGGTCAGATAGAGGTTAGTGGCAATAAAGAAGCAATTTTTTCCACTGTTCAATTTCACAGCCCCTGAGTTCTCTCAAGGGACTTCTGCTAACAAAGTCTAGTCTTAGTTTCTTTACTTCTCTTCAGGCTCTGACCCACCGTGATGTTGGAGAGAGGCTCAGCCCAGCTTAGCTTCTTGAGAACTCTTCTTTCCGTGAAGCCTACCTACACAGGCCCTGCTCCAGTCTGCTGTCCATCTTTCAAGGACAGTAGGTGTCCACAGGGACACCTGCCGTGGTCTGGTGGTGCTGGGGACGAAATGGAACATCCACCCTCTCCAGAAGTGTTTACAGTCCTTCAGGATGGAACTGAGCCATGTGTTCCAAATGGCTGCCATGATGATCTCCAAACGTCTTGTGCAGCTTGCTTCTTGTGTTGATCTGCCAGCACATCCCTAAGAGTTTAAAGCTGATCCTGGGATAATGACTGTCCATATGACACCTGGGTTGTGGCGAGGGGTAGACTGACAGCTGGCTATACTGTTTCTAGGTGGGTCTGTGGGAGTGTCTCAGGAAGAGAACAACCTTTGTGTCTATTGGCTGTGCAAGGATCACCCTCCCCGTGTGGGTGAGTGCCAACCAATCTTATCGAACAGATCCAAAAAGTACACAGAGGGCAAATTTCTGTGTGTTTGGGATTTCCATCTTCTTCTGCCCTTGGACACTGACTCTACTCTTCCTTGGACTGCAGGCTCCTAACAAACAGGATCCTACTGCTTCTTACTGGTGTGGGGGACTTCCAGTTTGAACCAGAATGACACCATTAGCTTTCCTGTTCTCCAAACTGTAAATAAGAGATCGTGGAACTTCTCAGCCTCTGTCATCATCTGAGTCAGTGTTTCATGGTAACTATCCTTTGATCTTTCTATATGTAGCCTATTGGCTTAGTGTCTTTGGAGAACCCTGACTTATAGGTGTACAGGCTGTAAAGACAGACAGCTTGAGTGTAAGACCAGTGCTGGCTGCAACATGCCTGTGGCTTTGGAAGAGGATGCGTTTCTTTTTTCCAGGCTTTTTCATTGATAAAATGAAAATGAGTAGATGTCAGCCCATACTATAGGAAGTTATATGAGACTCTAAGGTCTGCAAAAATTATTGGTAATCTAGAGCATGCTTGACAGCTATTATCAGTTTTGAAGACGATACAGGGAAAGGTGTACTATTGGTTAAGTACCAATCCTAACAACTTCTACTAATGATTTTAAGTATCTGGTTGTCTGCATGGGTAGGTAAGCCACATCCCTGACAGGTAATATCTATTTAAGCAGGATACAAGTAGCTAGAGAGCTAATCCATGCCCATTTGTGGGAAGAAACTATATTTGATTTCTCATATGTACACACTGCTATGGCCCAGCAGGGTACTGAAGCTATAAGTTACCAAGTAATACTGTAGAAAGTGAATTTTAAAAGCCCCAAATGGTTAAAAATTAGTAATTTCCTGTAATTTAACCTAATACTTACATCATAGCTGTTAAATAGCCTTTGCCTTCTACTACCCATCTTTCTAGATTCTCTAGAAATTCCAAATCAATAAGATCTTAGGGATCTGGGTATGGGGCCAAAACTGTTTATTTCCTTATTAAGGGGAAAGTTTTGAAGGAGCCTATTGGTTGTCCATTGTCTTGTGTTAATGCTGAGTCTGGGCAGAGTCCCCTTATGATTTGGAACCAGTGTTCTCGATCTGTCACTTTTATTAAAGTAAGATTCAAAGCTGACTTTGAAACATGGAGTCACTCAGGATACTTCTTAAAACCTCTGTGTTGTGTCCCTAGAAAATTCTAAGCGTCTCTTCTTTGAAATGTATTAATTACTGCCCAGTCCTCTAAGGAGGAGCACAGAATGAGGGCTGATTCCGCAGAAGCCCTAAGAGGATTAGCAGCAGGCACCTGGCTCCAAATGCCTACCAGCTGTGCGTAGCCTCTTTGGACTGTCAAGTCCCAGTGTCCCAGCCAGGGGGAACAGACTGAACAGGAAATCCTGTCATAGTGTTATTTCCTGGCACTGTGACGGGTCATCTCATACACACGAATGACCTGACAGTCCAATGTGGGGGAGCAGAACACAAAAGAGTAATTATTTTGGTTTTTAAGACATTCTAGGATTTGGCTCTGCTCCCTGCTCTCTTCTCCAGCAGGTCCTCTCAGCTTTCTGCCTCTTCATAGTAGAACTCTTACCCCCGCCTGAAGTTCCTTGTTCTGACTGTTGGCTGTTGAGATAAACAACCCAGCTGCAATCCCAATCCTTTTAAAGTCACCTATGGCACAGCCTACAACCTGAGGGTGGCGAGACCACCACGCGGCCTTCTTTCATATGGGACGCACACATCAAAACTTCCTTCTTTGAAAGGCTACAACTGAAGGGGGAAGAGGCTTGATAAAGTCAGACATGAATCAAGGCCCTGTGGAGAAACGAGTGATTCTGGGAAATACTGTTTATCATTCATAAGGCCGACATTTGTTTGCCAGTAATGGTCTAGGTAGTGGGGAAATAGTCCCTGAATGCCAAGAAACAGCCCAAAAGCTAGAACTACCTCTTCATTTAAAAAACATAATGGGGTCTTTCTCTGTGCAGCTCTGACTGGCTTGGACTTGTTATACAGACCAGGCTCATCTTAAACTCAAGAATCTATCATGTGTCACCATAGGAGGCACGGCACATACTTTTATAATTTTTTTTGAGGTGGGGTCTCATTATGTCACTTTGGCTAGCCTGGAACTCTCTTTGTAGACCAGGCTGGCCCTGAACTTACAGATCTCCTTCTACCTCTGCTTCCCAAGTTCTGGGTTTAACAAGGTGTGCCGCCATAGCCAGCATGAAGCATGACTTTTCTAGTGGGGTTGTTTGCTGTTGTGGAGGAGTGGGAGTGAGGTTCTGTATTCAAAATCAAGTAAGAACCAGATATATTTGTCCTGCTGGAAATTTCCCTCCTCCAGATAAATAACTGTCACCCTTACCGTTTCCCCCACCAGGTATACACCAGTGTGAAAGAGAAGGATCATGAAAGCTAGCAGCAGACAAGAACCAAGGGAGCATGCCTCTCTTCTCTTCTTGTTACTCAAGACCCAGCGAGTCTTTCTGTATCTCCAGGGACACCGATGACAGCACCAGGCATTTGTTACTGGGCCACAAAGGCGGTGCATCTGTAAGGAAGGCCACCCACTTGGAGAAGCCTGCTTAATTTACCAACCAGCATGCACAGATAGGGAAAGGGCCAGACTGAACTCAGTAGCAAACTCATGCTCAGAGAAGCAAGGGCAGGTGACTCCGGAGGCACAGACAGTTACACCGGAGGCTGCTAGTTGCAACATCCCAAACAGTGTACAATTTGCTTCTTGCTTTCTTTCGGGCTTGGGGCTAGCATCGTTCAGGGGAATTATAACACTCCTTTGCTGAAGGGAGAAGAAAAGCCTTGGCTTAGTTTTTGGAAGCATAATGATTTTTATTAACATAACTGGTTTTGAATTTTACAGCCCCCAAAGGCAAGTGGGGCTCTTCAGGTTTTGCCTAATTTTGCACCCATTTTCATGAAGTATATTTTATGAGTAAGTCACTGATGTATATAAATAAGCAGTTTCTTTCTTAATGAAAGGTGAATAACTGGTGTTTGTTGCTATGTGGATTCCTTACATATGAAGTATTTTAAAGACTTTGGGTCTAAAGACAATTCAGGTTTGAAATGCTAATACAAAGTTGGCATTTGGGTGAGTATGATAGTTAAAAAGAATTACACATATTAATGTAGTAACTCCTAATTAACAAAATGACTTTCAAATAAGCCATTGAGCTAGGTGTCTAAGGAGCGATATCTCTAATTGCCCTTAGATAAACTACAAACAGAACCCGCAGCAGGGTAACAGATAGCAATAAAATTTGTCAATAAAACAGATATTGCTTCACCTCTTTGGGCTCTGCTCTCTTGTCAGAGTGCTGCAAGCAGGGTTTGAATGGAGAATTATTTAAAAGACACCAAGGCATGCTGGGACACATGTCTGCTTATGTAAAATGTGGTGGAATATTCTTTTAATCCTTCAAAGCTAATCATAAAGGAACGGAAAATATTCAGGCAAAAGTTGTCTCCTTTGAAGACTTACGTGTCTACAAGAAGCCAGCCAGGATTATCAGCCTTTGGATCAAACACATCTTGTCTTGTTTTTCATGTGAACACTGTGTACCAGCTAACTGTGATTACCATCTAATTAGGCCAGACTTTGCTGGAAGTTAGTAAACACTTTTATCACAGATGTATTCTTGGTCTCCTCTGTCATGTTTATTCTGAAACAGTTTTTAATAGTAAATCCACCAAACTCTGAAATTGTCTATCCGGTGATTTCTAAATTTTACTCTGATGTGAGTAGTTGGGAATTGCCATGGTCATATCTTATAGCCTGATTTAGGGTGGCGCCCACTAGCCTATTTCGGTTACCTTTCCTGAAGCCACAGAGTAAGGACTAAGATACGCAGAGCAGGTAGGATGGAGGGTGGGAATTTTGGCTTCTCAGTGTCATGCTGACAAATGGGCACATGGGCCAATATGAGTCTATTACCAATTATCCTAAACTTTTAACTTGGGTTATCTATTTATTTATTTACTTATTTATGTTGGAAGTGTTACATTGACAGGCCATAGATATCTGTCACCAGAGATTATCTTGAAGTGACATAAAAAAATGAACTCCACCTAGAACAAAGTTGAGGAAAGACAACATTGAATTCTGAAGACATTCGTATCCAGGTACCTGTTATTCCCAAATCCAGTCATTATTCTAGACATCTCCAAAATATGAGACTGTTGTTTGCTCAAGACCTAGTTTGGGTTATTTCCATCATTTGAAACCCGGAGTCATAGTGAGTACAAAGAATTCCATGCTTCTCTAGGCAGTTCCAAGAGCAGACTTAGTTTGATTAGAGATCCTAAGAGCAGTATTTATAGATCCCTCCAAAGGAGGAGCCCACTCTGCTAAGGTGGGGGCCTATAGTTCAGAAGCTAGACTTGCTAACTCATCAGAAATATTTGCCAAAAACATGACCAAAAAATCCCCCCCCCCAAAAAATTGTGCATGTGCTTGGTATATAGTTGCATGCCTTCAGTTGTGGGCGAGTGGGTGTGTGGATGAATGCACATGTGTGTGCACATGCGTATGGCCACCCTTGGTCGACACTGGGTGTCTTCCTTGCTTGCACTGAACTTTGTTTTTTGAGACATGGTCTCTCACTAAATCTGGAAATCACAGATTTGTCAAGACTAACTTATCAGTGAGCTCCAAGGATTCCTTCTGTTTCCACCTCCCCAGTGCTGGGATACAGGATTGCTACCACACCTTTCTATGTTGTGCACTGGAAATCGGAACTTAGGTCTGATTTCCAAGTCCTAATCCAAGTTCTCATCTCTCCCTCTAGACTGGGTCTGCTTGATTGACATTCTTATGGTCCAGTCCTCCTGTACTGGCCTATACTCCAGGATGCAACCTTCCCTTACGAGAACATTGAAAAGAGCAGATAGTTTACCATCTAAGCCACCTCCCCAGCAACCCCCTCCTGAAGAATTTCAGACTCTATTTACACATGATTTCTACTTCAGATAAACACTATATATCTATACAGGCAGAGGTAGTCCATTCTGTTTGTGAGTATACATACTCACAAATTAATTCAGAGAGTGAATTACCCTCACCTTTCTCACTTGGAAGTTATAAATATATTTTAGTTGACCAAGTCATGTCTCCATGGCTCCTCTAAGAATCGGTTGCAACCACCAGGCTCCCTTGTTTTCCATTAGCTCTTTTCCATTAGCTCTCAGACTCTCTGACCTCACTGGATGACCTTCAGTTTTTACACTTGATCAGCATCAACATTTATCTTGTTTTCACTTTGAATCCTCAGTCTTTCGGCTTCTTCTTTCCAAGTCCTAATCCAAGTTCTCATCTCTCCCTCTAGACTGGGTCTGCTTGATTGACATTCTTATGGTCCAGTCCTCCTGTACTGGCCTATACTCCAGGATGCAACCTTCCCTTACGAGAACATTGAAAAGATGTTCTTGACTCCCAGTGTCACCTCTGTTATATCTAGGATATGACATTATAGTGTGCTAGTGGCACATTGTATGTGTGTGTGTACATAATTATATTACTCAGATATCTTATATTATCCACTATGTTATGCAATTGTATAATGTTTTTCCCAAAGAGATCTCTGGAACACAAAATTTCAATGATTCAGTCCTGTCTTGTTTCCTCATTTTAAAAAAAAACGTAAAAAAAAAAAACAAAAACGTAGAACTTGTTGGGAGAAGCAAGATAAAAATTCTTTCATTAGTAATGTCCATATTTGAGAAGACAAAGGAAAACAGTATTACTGTATTTAACTCCATGGGAACTTTTCCTAAATTCCTCCGTGCATTCAGTACAGGGGGTTGGTGAATCAACCCGGCCTCAGCAAAAAGAGGGGATCCTGATCAGCTTCTATGGATTGAGGTTGTCAGCATCCTGACTGAGGATCTCTGGATGGTGTGCATAGTTTGTCACAGGAACGGATGCTGTATGCTAGCACAGTCCACAGAAGGAAGGCCTTTATCCCATGGTTTTCTACAGAGCAACTTTCCCACTCCTCCCTCGGCCTTTTCACCCCATCATATCACTTCTTAAGCATGAACAAGAGGCAGAGGGCCCTCACTGATGTAGACAACCATCCTATAATCTCATGGGAAAACAGAAGTTGTGCTTGACAGGTGAGAGGGGAATTGAGCCTGAGTGTTTCGTGACATTTTCCAGTCACCGTGTTATCCAACCCTTATCAGGATGCCTAGATAGGCCAGCCATGCACATTCTTTGTTGTTGAAAACCCTTGAATCAAGAAACCTAAGTAACTAAGATCCTGAGCTCATTTCATTTTTTCCTGCAGGGCTGGGGATTCAAACCTAGGGCCACTGCATGCTAAGCAAACTCTCATTATTAATCTCATAGAATGTGTTTATTAGTATTCTTTTGTGTAATCAGGTTGCGAGTAGAGGAGAATAAACAGAGCAAAGAGAAGAGGAAAATGAAAATATTTCTCAGATAAAGAATGGAAAGGCTAAGAGTCTGAGACAGGTACCTATTGTATGAGGCCGCTTGTTCCTGGCTGCTCAGCCCCGAAATAACCACATAGGAACTGTATTAATTAAATCACTGCTTGGCCCATTAGCTGTAACTTCTTTTTGGCTAACTCTTACATCTTAATTTAATCCATTTCTAGTAATCTATGTATTGCCACAAGGTTGTGGTTTACCTGGTAAAGTTCCAGTGTCTGTCTCCGGCAGGGCTACATGGTTTCTCCTCACTCCACCTTCCTTCTCCCAGCATTCAGTTTAGTTTTTCCCGCCTAGCTCTATTCTACCCTATCAGGCCAAGCCAGTTTCTTTATTAACCAGTGGTATTCACAACATACAGAAGGGAATCCCACATCAGGTACCCAAAACACCAGAAATAAACTTTTCTTATTTCAAAGCACACTTGAGAGCCAGCTCTCTGAGTGTAAAGGAGCTAGGATCACTCTTTCTTCTTGACCAGGGATAAAAGCCCCTTCACTGAGAATTCCCTTGAAGCCTTTCAGCTGATACTACACGGATGCAGAGATTCCTGTGTCTCTAGGCCAAGATCATAAAGCCCGGTTTCAGGTCCAGGAGCTGATAACAGAGAGCTACATTGGAAAGTCACTTTCTGCTTCCTGACAGCAGCTACTGTCTGATGCCATCAGAGCCTTACAATAATTCTCTGGAGTTACATGTTATCGTCATTGTATAGATGAGGCTCACACGATTCAGGGAGAGGCAATGGATAGACCAGATCCCTGCAGTTTGCAATATCAAATCCAACGCTGCCTGGGGAGCTCCGACTTCCAGGCCACCCCATCTACCCCTGGGCTGGTCCTCATATCCCCACCTTTTCCAGCGTAGGGGGTGCTTCCTTGAAATTCACAATCACTTTTCCTTATGACATCTCTCTGGGCAGGCAGCTTCTGGCCATTCCTTATCAGTCTGTGGGTTTTAAGTTTCTCATTCCCTGAAAGGGCTTTATCTCTTGGCCTCTAATTGGCTTCCTTGTCCACTCCCATTTCTTCCTTACTCACTAGGCTTTCTGTTGGTTTTGAGTGACGAACACCTATCATCCTCTGGAGTCAGTTTCTGCATTTGCTTCAAAGGCAACTTGAGTGAATGAATTCTTTACAGTGGCGAATTTAATGAATCATTACATCTTGAGTCATTCCCAAGAAATGAGATGACACTATAGCTCAGGCATGCTTCATCCTAACTGACATGAGCTGAGAGTGAATAAGGACATTTTTTATGATTTATTTTTTATGCTTGGACTTGCATAGGGATATTTGTGCATGCATGTATGGGCATGTGTTTATGTTGTGGGGTATGTGCATTTGAGTGCAGGTACCCATGGAAGCTAGGAGAGAGCTTTGGATCTCTTGGAGTTGGTGTGACAAGGGTCGCGAGCCACCCAATGTGGGTTCTGGGACCCAAATTCTGATCCTCTGCAAGCATAGTACACACTCTCAACTCCCGAGCCATCTGACTTGTCTGTTGTAGTGAGCTGGTGGTGGTTTTCTTTTTTAAGGTGAAAATGATACTTGGATTCCAGGAAGATGAAAACAAGCCAACAAACCACATAGTGTGGGGGGATGCTCCTGCATAATTTCACTAACAGAACTGAGAGCTCCTGAGAGGAAAAAAAAACCCTAATAGTTGGATTTGACACAAACCTAAATTGTTACTATGTAGAAGGCATTAGAAGGAGAAGCTTTTAAGCGAGATTCAGTGTTGAAGGGTTGCTAAGTGAGGAATGACATCCGTGAAGTTTAAGCGCAGGGTATTCCATTCTCATGCTGGATGTGTGTGCCGGAGAAAATATTGAAGGGACCAGACACCTTCACATGCACATTCTAAGTGCTATTTTGAAGTTTCCTTCAAGGGCGTGTTGGTACCTGGAGCAGGGCCATACAAGGTGCAATCATTCTGAATTTGCATACATGCAGGAAGTGGTTTTGACAGCTTTGTTTGCCTTTCCTTCTCTTGAACTCTGTGGTTTACACCTGACTGCCCCTTTGAGCATTTGCATACTGTAGCTCAGCTGGGAAGGCTCCCCAACCCCTCTCTCCCACCCAAAGTGAAACCTGAAGGAAGAGTGGATATTAACAAATCATTATTAGGGCAAAGGACACAAGCAAGCTGAGCTGCTCCCTGTGGCTATGTACAACGTTTCTTCATCAAGGCTTCTGGTCTCTATGTTTGGCAAGGCTGAGACAAAGAGAGGTCAGAGGTCATCCTCAGTTTCCGCTTCAAAGGAAATCATAGGCACAGTAGCCACATACTTACCTTAGTGGGCAGAATATAAATGCATTTATAACTATTACCTTGCTTGAATCCTTTCAGTAACCCAGGGATGAAGGTGATAGTATTGTATTTGATGAGGAGGGAGGAAAAGATACATGAAAGGGACAGTGAGCTCAAAGCTGCACTGTCTGTGAACGACAGGGTCACAATTAAAGCGCAGATTTGTCCCTCTGTAAAGCAAGCACTTTTGGTAATCTACCCAACATTAAAAAAATTCATTTATTTACTTTATGTGTATGATGTGTGTCTTCCTCGGTGTACATATTCGTGTGCAGGAGCAGGAGAAAATCCAGGTCTTCTACAAGGGCCGTAAGTGCTCTTAACCTCTGAGCCATCTATCCAGCTCCGACCCAGCATCTTTTAAAACATGTGATGTTGGGAGGGTAGGGATGAGCTTGGGGCCCTCCAAGGACATAGTCTCCCCGCCCTCTCTTCTTATCTCTGCTGTGTACGGTGCGCATGTGTATACGGAGGGCAGCAGCTGAGATCAGCTGTGTATGGTGCGCATGTGTATACGGAGGACAGCAGCTGAGATCTGCTGTGTATGGTGCGCATGTGTATACAGAGGACAGCAGCTGAGATCTGCTGTGTATGGTGCGCATGTGTATACGGAGGGCAGCAGCTGAGATCAGCTGCCTTGATTATTTTCCATCTCAACCCCCTGTTTTGAGGTAGGGTTTTCCACTGAGCCTGAGGTTCACGGACTGCCTAGACTGGCGTGCCAGTGAGCCCTAGAGATTTTTTTCTCTTTGTTTCCTCAAAGCTGGGCTTCCAGATGTGCCAGAATTTTATGTGGGTGCTGGGACCCAAGCTCAGATCCTTATGCTTGTGTGGCGGGCATTTTACCAACTGAGGTTTCTCCCTAGCACCTTTTCTGGTAACCATATTAAGCACAAAACAATGGAAACCACTAAAAGAGACGCTGGTTATTGTGTGTCAGAAGGGTGAGAAACTCCTGCGATGCTGTCAGAGACTTCAGTTTTACTATGCAGTAGATATCAACAGAACACTTTAGAGAAGAACCTCACCCAAAATCTAAATAAATCTTGATTCATAATTTTAGGAACAAATGGCTCATTTTCTGTGATTCTGAGTTCATTTGTTGATCTGAACAAAGGGTCCTCCGACTTTGGTGTGAGTTAAGCTTTTGCAGGTGGGGTGTGTGAGGTGGGGATCTATTATTCTTG
Source organism: Ondatra zibethicus (assembly GCA_004026605.1). NCBI lineage: Eukaryota > Metazoa > Chordata > Mammalia > Rodentia > Cricetidae > Ondatra > Ondatra zibethicus. The sequence goes on from PVIU01004665.1 coordinate 13,765, forward strand.
ATTGGTTAGAAGCAAGAGGGATTTTCCCTTTTTCCTCTAAACAGAAAATTTGGGCAGTTCTCAGAATGCAATGGAAATCTGGAAAACCTGCATGGAAAAGGATCAGGACCGGAAAGCTTTAGGGTTCTCTGGAGGAAGAGATTAATTTTCTGTTCCAGCTACTTTTAATTTGGTAATCTCGTGTAAAGGTTTTAGGTAACTTCTATAGTACATGAAATTCTAAGATGCAGACAGGACTCCCGGCCCTCTATGTAAGTCCCTGGGAGGGTGGCACATGAACGTGATGGGATGTCAACTCTGTTCACACAACACTTGACCACGAGTTAATCAAAAGGGACATTTGACTGGTTTGATCTAATTGGCTCAGTGCTTCAAAGAGGGACTGGGCTTTTGCTAGGGGGGAAGATTCTGTGATGCAGAGATTCTCTAGCTAGCCTTGAGGAAGAAGATAGCCATACTGTAGCAAAACAATGCAGCAGGGGACTGTGGCACTTAGGAGCTGAGAATAAAACTTGCCTGGTGGCCAGCATGAAAATGGGATTTCAGTCTTTTGGTCACTGAGAACTCAGTTCCCAACTGGTGATCTTGGAAGAAGACCAGTGACTCTTTGCTGGCCCCCTTCCCTCCCGTCAGTAGCCCCACCAAACGCTTTGATGTTCACATGTGATAACTGAAGCAGAGAAGCCAGCCATGCGGTGCTGGACTTGTTACACTGTGCGGCGGTCAGCAGGTACTGTTTAAGCTGACCCATCTGCCGCAATTTGCTATTAGTGATAGAAAATTAATATGCCATCCGAACACCAAAGACTCTAAAGTTTAGCTGTTCAGTCCTGCCTAGCTACTGAATTCTCTGCCTGATCTCCATCTGCAAGTGGACCATGAGCTTTGTATCTTAAGTTCAGGTTACTATTTTTTCCAATTAATTTTTAAGGTAATATGCAAAGTAATGGGTTTCAGTATAACAGGGACGTGGACATTTTTTCCCATCATCACCTTTGTTTTTCCTTCCTCCTCTTTCATTTCTTGCACTTCTGCACATTGGTCTCTTTGCTTATCCTCCATCATCTTGCTAGGTCTACCCCAACAAAGGCCTCTGCAGTCTTTGCGCTTGCTCCTTGTGCTGGCGCCCATCTGTCTTCATAGCCTCAAGGCTTCTCGCTTTGCCTACAAGTTTTCGCTTAAATGTCATTTTCTCAGGAAGGGCTCTTTACAATTACAACCTCACTTTTCTCCCCTCCCTCGTTCTGTTTCTTTACAGTTCTTTTTACTTGACCACTTTTTGTCTGTCTGCCTGTCTTTCTCTCTCTGTGTATATATGTACATAAAAATTTAAAAAACATAACCTGAACTTAAAATAAAAAGATTGGGGGAGGGGAAGAAAAGGAAAAATACATCCCTCTCCCAACAGTGGCAATGTCATTGGGAAGGGTAGGGAACTTCGTCTGGAGAATTTGCTTCTGAATGCCTAGCCCTAAAATGGTATGGGGTAATACTTATTGAATAAATGCAGCATAGATTAGTTAATTTCTGACAGATTTCCCAGAATGCCACTTTACCCCTCTCATTTTCTAACGCTGTGCCTGAAGCCTGAAATCTCAGGTAAAGTGGGACTTGGCTTGGGTGCGGCTTGTCTCTTTGGCCACAGCAGGATAGCACAGCTTCCTTCGTAGCATCCTAGGGAAAGTTCTGCAGAGGCATTGGATATGTCAGGACCTAGCCATTGGCTAACAGAGAGCTAAAGTCAGGGCGTGGTCCATACCTGAACTCAGGCTCCTCCCATGCTATAGTGACCAGCTTAGAGTCTCAGGGAAACAAACCCAGAGAATGTGTTTGTGTAGAATGAGAAGAAAAAGGGCATCAGAATCCTGAGCCAATTGGAAGTCTCAGAGCCTGGGGACAGGGCATCTCACAGAATAAGAAGGCAGTGAGGATTTCCAGGGCGAGAAGCCTTCCTTGGTCACTCATATTGCCATGTCCTACTAAGCCCTTTGTCATCTGTCTGACCTTTTCCCCAACCAGAGTCACTGTGTAAGGCGTCACAGGTCCAGTGGGTCTGTCTTCTGACTTCCTGCCTATCTGGGAAGAGGTGAAAGGGGACTGTCATTGCTTCCAGGCCTGCAGTGTGGGGCACAGGCTGTTCTGCTGTGCAGGGCTAGCGGTTGGGATCCCAGGCCTGGTCCCAGTTCAGGTCACCGTGCTTGCACTGAACTTCAGCTTATTGCCCCGAGGCTCAAACATACACCACAGAACTGTGAAAGGTCCTTCTGACCGGCAGATACAAATTAGCTGGCTTGTTTTTAGAGTGCAGACTACAAGTGGAAAGTAGTAGAAAGGGAAAACAGCATAGCTTTCCAGATAAGGTATTTAACAGCTTCCCTTTCAACCTCTTTCTGTTTGATTTGAACATTAAGAAACTCTAGTGTTGTATAGTTTAAAAACTCGTTACCAGTTTGCCCTCACCATAGCCTAGCCACCTACTTATGCGTCTATAAGATTTCCTGTTCAATGATGGTAGATGTACTTCTGAGCTAGATCGGCCTGGGAGGCATAGATCAAAGAAGAGAAATTTCACAGCACTGGATCTTCTCAAAATAGCTATTGTTTAACTTACTTATTCTGCTTTTATATATTGAGTGTATTGGCTTGTTAGATTCTTATCTTTTCACATTTTGATATTGGTTTAGGTCCTATAATATATTATATATTTAGAATTTTTAATGCCATAGGTGGGTTTCTCTTTTTCTCCATGTCTCTCTTTCTCTGCCTCTGTCTCTCTCTGCATGTACTTGTTACTGGAGGTGTGAGCATTTATTGTGTAAATAGAGGCCAGAAGTTAATGGTGAGTGTCTTCCCCAATTCCTCCCCACTTGTTTGTTGAGATGAAGGTCTCTCACTGAATTTGAAGCTAATTAATTCTGCTAGGTTGCCTGGCTGATGAGCCTCAGGGGTTTCCCATATCCACTCTCAGTGCTAGGGCTGCAGGAGAATGCAACCATCATGCTTTCTATGAACTTAAGTCCTCATGCTTGAACAAAGATGCAGTTCTAGGCATCTCCACAGTCACACCAGAGCCAATCAAAATAGTGGCTATTAGATTTGAAGAGTTAATCTTTGAATAGTGATAATAATAACAACAATAGTTATGATAATAATAACTATCCTAATGACAATCATTTGGGGGAAATTTATCATGTGATGTGAACCTTGCTAGACACATCACTTAACCTTCCAAATCTCTGTTTGTTTTTCATATAAGTCAAGTGTGTGTAACTTTAAAGAGTTCCAACTTTGAGATTAGGTGTATGGCTCTGACTCCCAACTTTGGGAGGTGATGGGTCCATTGCTTTACTTACATGTAAAGTATGGATGACTATCCCTGTCTATGGGAGTCTCGTGAATCTAAAATGGATACAATGATGTATAAGCATAAAAGATCAGGTATGGAGTTACAGTCTTCTCTTACTAGATAGTGGAATTCAACAATGACAATAAATCCATCCCATGTCACACAGATCAAAACTCCAAGTCTGCATGAATAGATGAACAGGCATGAGAGATTAGGAGAAGTCTCTACTATCAGGGACTCATGGGGGCAATGCACATGTTTTGATTTGGACTGATGGCATGGATACTAATCATTGACAAATGGAAAGATGACAGAGCTTACGAAGATTCTGTCCTTTACTACATGCCCAGAACTCAGAGATGCTGACCTCCTGTTATTCCTTTTGAGCACTCTGTGACTTCTACCTGGGGTTTAGACTGAGTTGTGTGGGAGCTGGGCGGAGGGGAAGACAAGGCACAAAATGCTTATCATCTTAATGTAGGGGAATGCAGGCTTGCTGATGATTTTCCCACAAGATGTGCATCTATTTTGGAAATCTCAATACTTCACTACTTTTTCGACCATGGGAGTCAATGTAGTTTTGGTTTACTGACTCACTGTCCCTGGGGAATTTTCTTCAGAATTTTAAATCAGAGAGGGCTGGGGGTGGGAAAACAAACAAAGGAAAGAAGAAAAAGTTCAGTGGTCTATTACAGAGATTTGGAAGTTAAAATAGAATATTCTATTTTGTACCAATTAAATAAAGTATACATTTAAAATACTGAGGTTATTTAAGACATCATTTACAAAAGTTCAAACTTAAGATTTTTTTCTCAGTGAATCCACTATTAACCTAATGGCAAGAGTTTTTTTTTAAAACTATTATTTGTTGCACTTAATAATAAATTGTGATCTGGTTGGAGAGAAAGAAAAAGAGGGAGGAGGAGGAGGGGAAGGAGGAGGGGGGAGGAAAAGTAAGAGGAGGAGAAGAGGAAGAAGAAGAAGAAGAAGAAGAAGAAGAAGAAGAAGAAGAAGAAGAAGAAGAAGAAGAAGAATTAGAAGAAGAAAAAGAGGAGGAAAAAGAAGAAGAGGAAAAAGAAGAGGAAGACAAGGACAAAAATGGCACAAAGATTTGTGAGCCCTTCAGCCTCTGCTAAGGACACCTGGTGCTCAATGTAGAGAGCCTTTCAGCTAGAAAATGAAACCAAAGCATAGGAAACCTGGGATAGCAGGGGAGGTGTTCAAGAAAGAGGGAACAGAATTCTGGGAACTATTCATCAAAGCTCTTGCAAATGTCTCAGAATGGTCTGCTCAGAAGGCAGAAAACTATTTCCCTGTTGACTCCTACAAGGCTGTGATTCTGAATGGCTCCTGTTGCATAAGGGCCTTTCTGATTCCTTCTCTGTGATGGCCAAACCGTTTTTGCAAAAGAATTATCTTATGGTGTCAGAAAAAAAAAACAATATGAAAAAGAGGCTCTTGGCATTGGGCCAAGATGAGGCCCTGTCAACTGGCACCTATGTGAGTCTAGTCAGAGTCTCTCAGAATAGGCCTCTTCAAATAATAGAAAGGCATTGCTCAAGATACTATGCATAAACATTCATCTATCCAGATCTCTGAGAAAATCTGTTCTCTTATCTGTCATCCTGTTCCATTACTATTCTGTCCAATGTCCTTTGTAAACACAGGAGTGCTTTTCTTCAACAGTCTTGCACAGAAGTTGGCATGGTATCAGGACTGACTGACCTGATTGCCCAGACTAACTATGCTGTGGCTTTATTCTCAGCAAGTTCCTTTTAACCAGGAAAGGAAAGAAGGATCTTGAATCTTGGCAACAACTTAATTCCCTTGTCTCTTGTTTCCCTTTACTTTTGAGCATGCAATCAGATTTCGTGAGAAGCCACCCTTGCAATCAGGTGTGAGAATATGATGATACAGGACTAATGCCTAATGGATGGAAATGACACAGGCTACAGTGCATCAAGTGCCTTCCCTCATTGTCTCTTTTCTCTGACTATTGCTTGTAGGGAATCCAATGAAGACTTCATGCCTCTGAGATGGATAGACCCTAGTTTCCTGTTTCACACAGTAGAAGGCACTGGGCAAACACCTACGTTGATGTGTTAGATGAGCAGTAAAACACACACACACACACACACACACACACACACACACACACACATGTATAGGCACACACACACACACAGAGAGAGAGGGGAGAACCTCTCTATTGTGTTGAGCTACTATAGCTTTAAGGTGGCTTGTTATATAGTAACTTTCAGGCGCGTCTCATGGTTTGTGTATTTTAAAGAATTTCCAAAACTATCCTCATTTTCTCACTGCAAGTCATTTGACTATCCACTGGACTATCTGGGGATCCAAGGAAGGTGGTGTTGGCAACTCTAGGTTCCTACCTGAAACACACTGAGTGGTAAAGAGCTTAGTTAAAGTGAAGGGATAAATCAGGAGGGGAAGAAGAGGGCTGGCAGTTGTGAGTAACCTTCCTGGTGGCCTTCTCTCAAAAGCTCCAGTAGTCGGAAGGGGAAGTGGCTTGTTCTGCTCTTATGATGCTGGAAGGCAGATGGCAGAGGTGGATTAGTTCTATTGTGGGCTCCCATGCACAAAAGCCATGTAGTCAGAATCAAGAATGGAGGGACCCCATCCCAAGTGTTGACGCAGGATAGATGTCCCCAAAAGCATGGTAATCACAAGCATTTATGGGGGAAAGGTGCAGCCCAAAAGACTAATAATTACCAGTAGTGACCACACACTGAACCACATTAGAGGCATTGGCAAGTCCATGTCTGGCACCCTAAGACCATGGCAAAGAGTGCAGAAGAGGATGGTGACTGGGGAGAGAATTCATACGACCTGCTGCATGTTTCAGCCTAGATGACCTTGGCCCCATTTCTGTCAAGAGGGACCCATGGTTACAGAGAGTGCACAGGGCGTATTTGTAAAGTGAGTCGCTTTGTTGAGATCTGCTTTGTTTTCTCATGCCAGTCCTTTTCAGGGGCAAGTTCATCCTGTAGATACTGACAGATACTCACTCTGTATCTGCACTGTCTTACCTTTGGATCCAAGATGAACCTTGGCATGTGTGAGGATGTATTGGGTAGAACTCAGAAGGAAGTTTGACATGGGCACCAAACTGCATCCTGTGCAATGAGGTGACAGAGGAAAAAGGTCTGGATTTATGATGTATGCCCAACAGAAAACAATTCAGTGTTCTGGGGGCAGGGTAAGCAGATGGGAGCGATTGTCAGGGTGTTGCTTGGGGAACAGATCCTCTACAGGCGCATCCGAGTTTGCAGGGAGCACTGTCTAAGACAAGCGCCTGCAGAGATTTGGAATTAGTGACAATACATAAGACATGTTTTCCTTCCTTGACCAAGTATCTGTTGGGTGCTTGTTGATGTTCTAGGCCTCTCACTTGTCTCTGGGCTACAGTGACTGACACCCATCCTCTTTGACCTTTAAGAGTACAATACCTCTGACATGTGAGATAACGCAGCAAATGTCCAGTGGTGATAAAGAAATAACTAGGTTAATTGAATGGAGTGGGATTAAGTGCAGATGCAGGCAGGGCTTACGTAAAACCTGATGATAAGGAGCCAGCCATTAAAGGAGTGGGAGTATTTTTAGGCAGTGGGAATGACAACTGCAGAGGCCCTTGGGAGAGAAGAAATTGGCCTTTTCTGTGACTGGAACAGAGGCCAGAGATGATGAAGCAATAATGAGTGGGGTCAGAGCCCGGAAATGAACTGGCCATTTAGAACATGATTTCTTCAATGCAGGGATGCTGTTGGTGGGGGTAGGGGGACATTCTATACAAGAGATGGCATGCTGCTAGGAGGCGTCCTATACAGGAGAGAGTATCTAACACCTCTTGCTTCTGTAAGATGCCAGCCGTTTATACAGAAGGGACAGGAAAAAAATTGTTGGGAGTTGAGAACTATTGCTTGGGATCACAAGCCCAATGAGGTGAAGGTGGGGCACTGAGCAAGACTGCGAGAATATCAGACAAAGGGGGAGAAGAACATTGTAAACGAAATTCTGTGTGCCGACTTGGCTAGGCCACATTGATACACAACTACTTAGATATTCCTCCAAACATTATTGTGGATGTTCCAGTGAAGGTAATTTTGAGATAGGATAGCATTTAAATCAGTCGACTTGGAAAACAAAGCAAAAGGAAATGGCAATAGGAACAACAAAACAAAAGAGGATTTGGAGTGAAATAGATTGCCTACCATAGTGTGCTAGGCCTCATCCATCCAACAGAAGATACAATAGATAAAGATATGAAAACAAAAACAGTTAAATGCAAAAATGAAAACATCTCAAGACACGCAAGTTTACTTTAACAAAGAAATAGAATTACTAAAGAAATTCCAAACTAAAATAAAACTTGAAATGAAAAACTTAGGATGTTGAATAAAAGCTTCTGTAGCTTTGTGGGATTTTTGTTTCTTGCTATTTTATTTTTTGTTTTTGAGAGAGAGAGAGCATAAAGCTTGGGAAGTGAGGAGGATCTGAGAGGAGTTGGGTGAGGGGAAAACATCATCAAAATATACCATATGCAAATTTAAAAAATAAAAACCTAAGTACAAATGGTTATTTTGGGATAATTTCCTACACCTTGGATCACATGAAGAGGTGCTTATGTTGCCAAATGAACATACCTGACACTTCATGAACAAATCAGAGACCTACCCATCATCCACATGAATTTTCAGAAGTTGAATCGTTCTACAAAGGAACTGAGCATGGGGTAGAGAAAAGATCTTCCCAACTTCCTGTCAGGAAAGTACACAGGTTTTATGGGGAGAGCAACGGGAGGAAGCTTCTTTTTATAGATGTTGGTTTTAGACAGAGTGCCAGTAATCATTACAGCACCCATCCAGTCTTCGTCGTAAACGCTGTGACCTGGCCTTGCCAGGAAGCTTGGCGGTTGTGCCTCCCGGGACACGTTGCTGACCCAACCTGAAACCCTGCTTTAGGTTGAGTCAGCAGCGTATCCCATGACTTTTGGGCGATAGATTCTTTTATAGAAGACCATAAAGCAAAAGGCCCTTTCTGCGTAGTGTTGGATTTCTCAGAAGTTGTGACCAAGGGATTAGATGGAGGTGGAAAAGCCTGAGAGGCAGTGCTAACAGCTAGGAGGCCTGCATACCTTGGCTTAGTCACACCCTGTCAGGATTTGTAGAAAGCAGGCAAGACCATGGGTGACTGAGAACACAATGTGTTGACTTTATCCTTTAGAAAAGCTCAAATGAAATGAATCCCTTTAAAAATTTAATTTTAATTCATGGTACAGACAGTATATACACAGACAATTGGACAGAAAGACGATCACTTTTTTTTTGGTTTGCATTATTTCTGCCATGGCTTTAGTTATATAAGTAATAAAAGTTTTTCTTAAAAATTGTCCAATTCATAACCTAAATACACACTCTCAAGAAAGGGCTACATTAACATACTACTACACAGATGTGATCTTTACTATTTTGACTTTTGAATGTTTTGATGTTTTCGTAATTATTTGGGTTTCCCAGCACTGGTAGCTACTTAGGGCCAATCTTCCGCTTTCTTGGTAGTGGTGACCCACACCCGGTGCTGCTTGAGTAATACTGTATTATTACCTTCAAACTTTCCCTTTTTTAAGAATTATTTTTATTGAGCTATATATTTTTCTCTGCTCCCCTCCCGTTCTTTCCCCTCCCCTTCTACCCTCTCCCATGATCCCCACGCTCCCCATTTACTCAGGAGATCTTTTCCTTTTCTACTTCCCATGTTGATTAGATTTATGTATATCTCTCTTAGGGTTCTCATTGTTGTCTATATTCTCTGAGATTCTGATTTGTAGGCTGCTTTTCTTTGCTTTATGTCTAAAAGCCAATTATGAGTGACATATTGCATTTGTCTTTCTGGGTCTGGGTTACCTAACTCAATATGATATTTTCTAGATCCATCCATTTGCCCGCAAATTTCAAGATGGAATTATTTTTTTCTGCTGTGTAGCACTCCGTTGTGCAAATATACCACATTGTCCTTATTCATTCTTTGGTCGAGGGACAATTAGGTTGTTTTCAGGTTCTGCCTATGACAAGTAATGCTGCTATGAACATAGTTAAGCACATGTCCTTGTGGTATGATTGAGAATCTTTTGGGTATATACCCAAAAGCAGTATTGCTGGGTCTCGAGGAAGGTTGTTTCCCAATTTTCTGAGAATTTGTCATACTGATATCCAAAGCAACTGTACCAGTTTGCACTCCCACCAGCAATACAGGAGTGTTCCCTTTACCCCACATCGTCTCCAGCATAAGTTGTCATCAGGGTTTTGATCTTGGCCATTCTTACAGGTCTAAGATGGAATCTCAGAGTTGTTTTGATTTGCATTTTTCTGATGGCTAAAGATTCTGAGGATTTCCTTAAGTCTTTTCCAGTCATTTTAGATTCCTCTGTTGAGAGTTCTCTGTTTAAGTCTGTACTCCATTCTTTATTGGAGTATTTGATCTTTTGGTGTCCAATTTCTTGAGTTCTTTGTATATTTTGGAGATCAGCCCTCGGTCCAATGTGGGGTTAGTGAAGATCTTTTCCCATTCTGTAGGCTACTGTTTTGTTTTGTTGACCATGTCCTTTGTTTTACAGAAGCTTCAAATTTCAAGAGGTTCCATTTATTAATTGTTTCTCTTGGTGTCTGTGCTACTGGGGTTATATTTAGGAAGTGGTCTTCTGTGCCAATGTGTCCAAATGTACTTCCCACTTTCTCTTCTATGAGGTTCAGTGTGGTTGGTTTTATGTTGAGGTCTTTGATCCATTTGGACTTGAGTCCAAACTTTTCTTATGTGTTGATCTCAGCAGCATCAGCACTACAGTGACACATCATGGTTGACAACTGCTTATCCAGCTTATTTTACTGTCAGTGAGATATGACCATATTGGATATAACAGCTTTGTATCACCCAGATATGTTTATTAAAACATTTTATTTATATTGAAGGCATAGGCTTACTAAGCATTGTGCCCAAATTTTCACCTTTCATGAGGGAGTTTTTATATTGGGAAAATCCTTTGGTCTTTATATAACATGTAGTGAGGATTCAACTCTACAGTTAATGAGCAGTTAATGAGCTGCAACAAAATTTGAAGACCATTCACTGAGCTTTTGCATATTGGGTTAAATTGTTGTTTTTAAGTCATGGTGGTGAGGTTGACACATTACTTACAAAATTTTTCTCTTAAATTATATTGATATTCATTCAAACAAAAGTGTATGGGATTACAAAAGGTAGATATTATAAGCCCCTTGACATAAACTGTGCTCAAACCCAGTCCCACTTTCATTAGTTCCCTAATATTTTTGCAGTTTTCTTATCACTAAATTGGAACTAAAAATAAGAAATCTCATGACAGTTAAGGAAAAATCATTTAAAATGTCAAGAATAGGGTTTTGTATGTAATGAATACTTGCTGTTTTGTTTTGTTTTTGTTGTCTTTACAGTTAATTGTGTAGAATTAATGTTGTGGAATAATCTCTTTGTACACTGTGAAGATTTGTCACTCAGGTTGTGTTAATAAAAAGGCAACTGGCTGATAGCTAGACAGGAAGTATAGGCAGGACAGCTAGACACAGAGGCTGCTGGGAAGGAGGTCAGAGAAGTGGCCAGCCAGATGGAAAGAAAGCAAGACCTGACAGAGTGGTTAATACCACGAGCCTCAGGACAGCACATAGCTCAATCGAAATGGTTTAATTTAAGTTGTAAGAGCTAGTTAGCAGTAAGCCTGAGCTATTGGCCAAGCATTTACAATTAATATTAAGTCTCCTGTGGTTATTCAGGAGTAGGTTTGAAGGACAGGATATCTTTGCCTATAAATTAACTTTATATGTAGCATGGTATTCTGAATAAAGCCCAACTTTCCATGAATACATATCTGTACATTTCAGACTTCATTTGTATATAACAGATGCTTCCACATCTCCAGTGGCCAATCAAAAGCCTCCCTCTTCATTTTGCATAGCAACTATCTTTCCACACCAAGGGCCTTTCAGCCCCTCTATCCTTAACTTTCCAGATGTGCCTAGCCCTAAATTATTCTGGCTTATGTCTCACCAACGTGGCTGCTTAAACCTTAGCTGAACAAGGACTACACCGATAGACATGCCAAACGGAATGGGGAGAAGCCCATGAGGGCCTCAACACTACACAAAGGACCACAGGCAACTAAGGAATGCTGAGAGCGGGATGTATACTCTTATGCATGGGAGAGCACACTAATGCATTATTCACTATTAAATGGTCATCCCTGAAAACATAGATACATATGAGTAACATATATGTATGCAACAGGAGTCATGTATTTAAAAAGGAACGAAAGGAAGATTTGGAGTGAGAAAACAGAAAGAAGAGATGATGTGATTATAGCTTAACCTCAAAAATTAAAGGAAAAAAAATAAAGAGCAAAGATTATCTGTGGACTGGCGAGATGGCTCCATGGGCAAAATCACTTGCCATGCAGTCCTGATGACCTGCGTTTGATCCCTAAACCTAAGGTGGAAGGAGAGAACAAACTCTGGCAGTTGTTTTCTGGCCGCCACATGCCTGCCAGAGCATGTGCCCGCCCCTCTAGCCACGTCGCCGCAGTAATAATTAATAAACTATTCAAAATAATTTTTGTTTGCTGAAAACCCTTAACTTCCTGCCACCATAATTTCCCCATGAGTAGAAACGTAGTAAAGTGTCCATTTTTAATATTTAAAGGCCAGAGGGAGCACAATAAATAGATAGGAAGGATTCGATTTGATTATTCTACAGGAATAGTGTAATTATAAATTAAGGAAATAAAGTCTGGTAGTTGACAAAGCAGCAGAACAGGTTTTATAAACATGTCTCAAGTACCACAGTGACTCGGGGCTCATGAAATGAGGTAGTGTCTACATGGATGAAAGTAGATTCTCTTTGGCTTTCTAAGCAACAGATCTCTAAGTAGAGTGGCTATATATATTATACTCAAAGCATATTATAAATCTTCAAGGAGTGGAAATAGATTCTTGTGGTGTTCATAAAGAGGAATGTTCTTTCCCTCCCTCTCTGTCTCCATCTCTCTCTCTTTCTCCGTACAAGGACTAGCCTGGTCCTGGCCTTTTGTCTCTTAAGAACCCATTTTCTAACAAAGTCTACAGAATTTCTCTGATCTGTGCACAGAAGCATGAGGTCTTTACATTCCTTTGTACTCTCTATGGCCCTAATTAGAAAACTGAGCATCGCTCATACATGTTCTCCTTTGAGTTTTCAAAACAACCCTGGAAAATAGGTAGGCCTAGATTTCCTATTTAATAGTATTTTATAAGTAAACAGTGCCTAGACAGGTGATGAAACTTAGTTACCCAACGTCTCCTGGCTGGTGAAGGAAAATTCTGGAATGCTCAGGCCACTTGGCTCTTAAGTGTCTGTTTTCCTCTTACATGTTGTAGGTTCTCATCTCTTCGTGGAAATTCAAATGGCAAACAGGCATATATTGCTTCCTTTCTGATGATAACTCTATCAGTCAGTGTTCAACTAGAGAAGCAGAGCCCACAGAAAATCCATGACAAGGAATTGGCGTAGGCAACTGTGAAGATAGACTAAACAGGCTTGCTCCCATAGGGCATGAGCTTGGCAGACCAAGAGCATAGTGTCAACACCTGTTTGGCATCATCTTGGGTCATCCTGCTGGATCATGACATGGCAAAGGGCATCATGGGCTGAGGCCGAGAGCATGTCTGTAGCAAAGCCACTTCCAAAGTAAGTTGTCAACCTATTAATCCATGAATCCATGAATGAATGACTATATTCATGAGAGCCAAGAAGGTCTCACATGGTCCTAATTCTTAGTATCTTCCTAAGGCAGATTGAATTTCAGCATGAGCTTTGGTGGGAGCATTCAAACCACAGCAATATAGGAACAGAACCTGAAATATGGGGTCTCTGACATTGGGGGGGAGCTTATGCTCTCTTTCTAGGAGTTTCCAAATGATTAAGTCAGACCTGCCAGAGCAACCTCCTTATTGATTAACACAAAGTCCGTTGATTGGAATCCTTGATTATATTTGCAAGATCCGCTCATAGCAAGAAACATTTTTTAAGTTACTGAGCCACCAGGAAGAGATCTGTATGTGATTGCCATCTCTTTTCACCCCTGCAACTCCCAGGGAATGGCATCTTGCATACAAGACATGTATAGCAGCCCTAAGAGAAAATATATCAGAAAGGGGATTCTGGGGACCACAGCTCAATTGAATCATGTTGAAAAAGCACAGATCCATTACAGTAACAAGCCAAGGGCCCCATCTGAAACATATCTCTCCAGTGATGTATTTCTTAGCATTGCACAAACATTCGGGTCACTGTGGAGATAGGTGATCAAACTAGAAAGCTCATTGGTCAGCATGAGTTCACTCTCAGCATTTCTCCTGTCAGGTTACAAGAACAGAGCATTTGTGCATCCTGGTTCCCGTGGATTCAATTTCTGGGAGTTTCCTGGAGACGCTTCACATGGGAAGGTTTATTGGTGGGTGCTGCCAGGATATATTCTGAGGTTGAAGTTGAGCTTTTTACTTCTTACCATTTTAAGCAAAACCAAACCAAAGTAAAAGCAATCAAACCAAGTGAAGGCTTACTAAACAGTTGCGGCAGCAGCAGGATGCTAAAATTGAGAGTGACAAGGAGGTCATTGCTTCTTTTTTTAATCAGGTAAAGGTTTTGAGTCTTCCCTTGCTGCCTAAAATGATTTGCTAATGCTGGAAGTACCAATGGTTGACCCAAGGACTAGCTAACCATTTGTCTTTAGCAGGAATCAACTGCTTCTTTGCTCTCGTCATGCACAATTTTCCAGTAAGTACAAGTACATAAGATTCTCCAGAGAAGAATCAATTGTGTGTGTGTGTGTGTGTGTGTGTGAGAGAGAGAGAGAGAGAGAGAGAGAAAGAGAGAGAGAAAGAGAGAGAGAGAGTGTGTGTTTATGTGTTAGCAAAGACTCTGTGCAAGGAAGCGGCTCATGAAATTATGGAGAATGAACAATCTCAAGTCCTGAAGATGAAGTCCTAGAAAGACTTGCTGCTTCAATTCATTCCAAAGGTTGGAAACAACGGAGGTCCCAGCTACTGGTAGTCATGCAAGACAAGTGCCCTCTTAGCTGGCTTTTTGTTCTATTCCAATCTTCAACTAATTGGGTAAAGCTCACCCATGTTAGGCAAGACCATCTATTTAACTTTGTTGTAAATATTAAACCAATATGGAAACACCTAGAATAACACTTGTCTGAATATATGGGTGTTCCTTGACCTAGTCCAAATGACATAAAAGTATCCATTATCCTAAGTGTAGTTTGAACTCTGTGGAACTAGAGAAAACCATCCTGAGTGATGTAAACTAGATTCAGAAAGACAAATATAGTATGTACTCACTCATAAGTGGATACCAGACATAAAGCAAAGGACAACCAGTCTACAGTCCACAACCACAGAGAGGCTAGAACCCTCTTCCAGAAACATGTGGAAGCGGATACAGAGATTCACAACTAACCACTGGGCCAAGCTCTAGGCAAAAAGAGAGATGAAAGATAATGTGAAAAAAGGGGTCAAGACCATGATGAGGAAGCCCACAGAATCAGCTGACCCAAACTTGTGGAAGAGTACTGACTCCTGACTGACAACTGGGGAACCTGCATAGGACCGAAATAGGCCCCTTGAATACAGGTGACAATGGTGTGGCTTGGGTAATATATAGGGCCACTAGCAGTGGGACCAGGATCTAACTCAAATGCATGAACTGACTTTGTAGAGCCCATTCGTTACAGGGAGGACCTTGGTCCTGCCTCAATGAGGGGATGAGGCAGTTATAGCTGACTTCCCTGGGGAGACCTTAATCTCTCTGAGGAGCGGATGGGAGGTGGGGTGGTGGAAAGTAGGAGAGGGTGGTAAGAGGGAGGGGGAACAGGGATTGATATGTAAAAAAACACATAATAAATTAATTAATAAAAAGATAAGTTTAGTTTGATTCTAAGCATGAAAGACAAATCTCATTGCCCTCAGAGAGGTTGATGCTCACTGAGGCATTTCCTGGGCTTTCGTATGACTTGGGACATTCCTGTCATGGGCTTTCCTTCGAGTCTCCATGTCCAGTCACTTGCCTAGAGACACAGAGTTGAAGCTTATTGCCTACATAGCTGAGAAAGCCACCTCGCTACTTGTTCCTCTTACTAGAGCAGCTCTTTTTAACCTGTAGGTCATGACACCTTTGGGGGTCACATGACCCTTTCACAAGTCAAATATCAGAAATCCTGTGTATTACATACTTATATTACTACTCATAGCGGTAGTAAAATTACAGTCAAGAAATAACAACAAAAATAACTTTATGGTTTGGGGTCACCACAGCATGAGGAACTGTGTTAAACGGTGGTAGTGTCAGGAAGGTTGAGAACCACTGCTCTAGAGGGAGGACCAACCTTCAGGAACACTGGGCATTTCTGTTGCAGATCTCGGACTTTTGTTTGTCAGAGAAGGCATCCTTAGCAACTGCTCAGACTTACTCCTGTCCTTATGAGTTTGATTAGCATGGTAGTATAGAGCATGTGAGCAATGCCCTTTGCCTAAACTTTAACTTTGTAGCTCCTCTCACCAATATGAAAACTTTATTTCTGCATTTCCTAAGTCCAGGTTGATGAGAGGAGATGATAGTGTGCTAGCTCTGAGCCTGGGCTCCAGGAGGTGTTGCCCACTTCGGGGCTTTCTCTTGGAATCTTGTCCAAATCGTTTATGAACACAGATAAATCATTGAAGCCTGGGCTGTTCTAGACCAGAACATGGCAACTGGCCTAACAGCCAACCACATATATCTTAATAAACCTAGATGAACCCAGAGGGGCAACATAGGTAGTCCTGAACATAACCCCAAAGCCCGCTGACTGCTATGCTCAAGTCACCAGCTCTGCAGTAGTTTTCCTTGGCCAGATCTAACTGACACTCTTACCATTTTATTCGTAGATTGGCAATCTCTAACCTGACACCTGGAGCATTTTGTACCTCCCAGTTTGGGAGTGAAAAATTAACAGGCTATTGCTGCCAAATGGATACCTTACTCTTCCCTGGGATTCTCATAAGACAGTGGAACTCATAAACTCCCTGGAGTGGCATATGTACACCGGACAGAGTTTGGTAATGTCTTGACAACTTAGCACAGAGGCCAGATGACATAAGCCACTTACTCTCAATATCTTTTAAGAGGCTTTTCCTGGGATTCCCTAAAGGGTTTAAGGAGGACTATGCCCTAGCTTCCTTCGAATTTTTAATCAAGGAGGTGCAGGTTCTAACAGGCCAAGTGGCCTGAGCTGGTGGCAGCCAGGCTCCTTTCCTCCCACATTCCTATCCTACTGCTAAACTTCCTTGACCCTAATGGTGTCAGAGCAGTGAAGACTCCCAGAGCTGTTCAGAGGAAGCGAAGGAACAATTTCAAAGGATCTTTGTAGGTTTTCACGACTGTGAGTCATCTCTTTAGACTCTGTGGCTGCTTTTGAAGTTCTAAACCACATGATGAAGCTCACTTCTCTGGCAGCTGTGCAATTCCTGTGGCATCATCGCCCAAAGTCCTGACTGAGCTGAAAAGGAACTGTGATCACCAAGAAAATCATCTGTAAACTCTTTGAGTAGGTCATCTGAATTGTCTGGCCAAGCTAGCTATCAAAATCTTGAAGTTTGAGTTTTCTTAACTCCGAGGAAATTTTTCTCCCTTGGAACTCATGAGATCAAACTTGGGTCTTTCTGAGAGATGTTGATTTTGAGGTGACATGTGTTTTAGCTTAAAAAATACTCAGTATTCTTCAAAATAGGCTACTAAAAGGGATCTTTCCTATTGGCTGAGAAGTCCAAGTGGGGCTGGGGGGATGGCTCGGCGAGTAAGAGTGCTTATGGGAAAATGTGAGGACTTGAGTTCAAATCCCTCCCACCCATGTAAAATCAGGACATGGTTGACTGTGTCTGTACCCTCAGCACTGGGCTTGGGGGCACAGCCAGGAAGATCCAGGGAGCTCATTCGCTGGTCAGCCTAGCTAAATCGATGCATTTTAAGTTGAGTGAGAGACCCTGTCTCAAGGGAAGGAGATGAAGAGTCATACAACAGGACACCCAAATACCCTTTGTCGGCCTTTGTGCACACACATGAGTGCATGTACTTGCACACTCATGCACGTATCACACACACACACAAAAGTAAGTACAAGTGACTATCACCGAATTAATGAAAGAGTATTTAAATGTTTAATCCCCTGTCCCTGTGTGTGTATGTGTGGGGGTCAAAGGGCAGCTTTCAAGAATTATTTTTCTTTTTCCACTTTCCCAGGTGTTTCATGGATTTTGAGGATCAAACTAGCTCAGCTTGTCAAGTGTCTTTATCCACTGAGCCATCAATGGAGCTTTAAATGGAGTTGGTCTAACATCTTTTTTTTTTTTTAAAGAGTGAAGAGAAAAGAAATTCCAGAAATTTCTCCTATAAGACTAATCCAATTTGTCTCAGGAAAACCAAGCATTTCTGTGTGTTTTTTCCTCTTTTCTTACATCGCAATTAACAAAGAGAACTTTTGGCGGTAGATTCATGGTGGGAGAGGAGACCCTTCCCACACCAAGCTGCCAGTATTTCAGCAGGATACTCCCATATAATGAAAAATCTGAGAAATTTAGGTGTTTTTGAATCTTCATGGAGGATGCCTTCCTGAGTCTGGATTTGTGGCTCTGACTTCCTGGCTAGAGGGTAACCTGGTGAGTCAAGGTCTTGGTCAATGAGAATGGTTCGGAAACTACCCATACTCACCTTGATGTTGCTGAGCCTGGAATACTGGGCTGTCTCAGAGAGAGAGGGGAGAAATGGGTGCCGAGACTCTGAATCCAAGTGCAGCATCTACAATTTGGCCTTCATTCCTTGTCCCTGGCAGCAGCCTCAGAGAGAGTTTATTGACAAAGAAGGAAGCGCCCAGCTCCCTGGTATGACTCACTCCAAGTCTGTGGGGTGGTTCACAGGGCCACCCGCCTGCCTGCCCTGCCGGAACAGGAAGGCCCTTATTGCCTTCAATCGTTTTCCTGAATGCCTTTTCAACAACAGCAAAAGGAAACATTACTGTCTGGCTTCCAGCCAGGCTGGCCGCTTGGTACTTACAGCGCATAGAATGCAGAAGTCCGGTTCAGCCAAGACACACAGAGACGCAGGGCTGCAGTTGCTTCTCTGTTTCAGAGAAATACTACATTCCGCCGTAAACAATCCTGGGAGATTTAGGGCAACTCCTTTTAGTAGTGGCAGCCCTAAACCGAACCTAAACATTTGTTTAATGGACCCGTTTCACATCTAAGAGCCTCATGGGGGCCGTGACACCACCACCCACCAAAACTACAGGAATAAAATGTGAAAGTTCCTACCCGCCTGCTGCTCCTGGGTTCTGATCGCTCTGACAGACTGGGAGTGGTGGGGGAATGAGGCCAAGGGTTAGTGAAGAAGGAAAACAGAAGGCAAATGTATAAAGGGAATGCAATTAGAAAGCCCTAGGCTCTCCAGCCTCTGGGCACAATTACAGGCGTGTAATTACAGGCATACAGTCCAGGGTCATCTCTGTACTCAGCTACAAACCTCAGCTCCTCAGTTCTTCGCTCTTACCAGCTGTTTGCTCAGGGACCAATGCTAGTTAGTACTTGTGGTGAGAAATGGACACAGGAGATATAGTAGTCAGGACACTTTCCTCTTCGACTCAGTATTGATCTCAGCCCCCACAGGCCCCCACTAAATCCATGCTTTCACAGCTGAGGCCTCACTGTGCTTTCTGGGCCTTTCTTAGCTTTTGCTCCATAGAACGAAACTGAAGGAGCAGAGAAAGGGAGTGAGGATGGGAGTCCCAGGAGGAGGCAGAAGTACGGTTTCTTCCGAGCTCCCCCCACCTCACTTTACTCCCCCCCCTGTGTGTGTCTCTCTCTCTCTCTCTCTCTCTCTCTCTGTGTGTGTGTGTGTGTGTGTGTGTGTGTGTGTGTGTAAGCCAAAAGATCAACCTGGAAGGTTGTTTCTCAGGTGTCATCACCTAATTCTTTGAGCCAGTCTCTTGCTGGCCTGGAGCTCGCCAAGCCGGTGATGCTGACTGGCTTTGATGCTGACTGGCTTTATTGCCCTGGGCTCACCCAAATTCTACCATCTCAGCGCTGAGATCGTAAGCACCACCAAGCCTGACCTTTACACACGGGTTTTGGGGGCTGAATTCGGATCCTCAAGCTTTTACCTCGAGCACTTCACCAGCGCAACTGTCTCCCAGCCCTCTCCCCACAGCTTCTTTCTTGGGGTTTCTCCTATACTAGCGCTAGCCGCTTCATTAGCTCGAGATCTGTGGTTCACTAGGGATCGTCTTTTACAAGAAGCCCAGGTGACTCCTCCCAGATCAGCCGTCCTGACACAACTGTCAGTTCGAGTCCACGAAGGGCTTACATCTTGTTACCTCAATCCTGCCTTTTCTTGTAGGCCTTTTATCAGTCTTTATCTGCACGCCCTCCCTAAAAGGTAAGTGGTCCTAAAGTGTTATCAGATAAAAAACAGTTTGGCAAGCTAGACAAAAAGCAAGTGAAGAGGCTCCTTGTCGCAGGCAGCTCAGTAGCACAGCTGTGCGGCACTGTAGGGCACCCCAGAAGAGGCTCAAGGGCCATTGTGATGACTGCCACGGCTAGGTTTTTATTGTCAGTCTGCCTCAGTCTACAGTGCCCTGAGCTGAGGGGGCCTCGATAGGAGAATTGCCTTCACTAGACTAGACCGTGAGCATGTCGATGTGTTCTGGTCACTAATTGATGTAGGAAGGCCCAGCTGGTCCTGTCAGGAAGCAAGTGGCCCTGTACTGTGCAAGAGAAGCTGAGCCCAAGCCAACGAGAAAGCTTCAAGTTTCTGTTTCTGCTTTAGTTACGGACCCCGTTTTCCTCTGTGATGGACGGAGATCTGAAAGAGTAAGATGGAATCACCCCGCACCCCATTCCCAGTTGCTTTTGTTTAGCGCTTTCTCATAGTGACAGAAAGCAAACTAGAATAATAGCTAAGTCTTCATATCTTGCTGTTAGGGAGGAATTCTAGACAGGTGGCCTTCCATGACCTGAGCAAGCCGTTGTAAGAATGCAGATGCATCAGACATAACTAGAATGACAAACTTTGTGGCTGCCTTCAATTTCCAGCCCTGTGGGGGCTGAAGGTGGACTCCAACCTCCAGAGAGGTATGTCTTAGTCAGGGTGGTATGCCTGCTGCCTGCATTTGGGACCCCTCATATCTATTTAATGTACTATATGGCAGTTAGAGGAATTGGAGGGGATAACCACTGTGATGTCAAGTTCCAGGCAGAGGAACAGCAGATAAAGTCAGGCTGGGGTCTGTTGTTTCAGGCCTCATTTTTGCGGCATAGCTATTGAGTAGAGTCAGGGCTCCCAACGAAAACAGCTGAACTCGTCCTAAGTAGGATTCACGTGTGTGTGTGTGCACGTGTGTCACACCATGCTCCTATTTCATAACCATTAACAACCATATCATTTCCTGTGCTAGTTAACCTTGGTTGTCAAGTTGATGAAATTTAGGATGACTGAAGAGACAAGACTCTGGGCAGGTCCGTGAGGATTTGTTTGGGTTGGATTGGGTCACTTGAGGTGGGAGGACCCATTCTAAATGCTTGGTCCTTTATGGAAAAAGATCAAGTTAGCGGAGAGTCAGTGTTCATGGCTCTTGTTTCCTGACTGTGTATACAATACGGAGAGCAGCTTTAAGTTTCTGGCACCATGCTTTCCCCAAGATGACAGACTGTACTCTCAAACTGTGAGCCAAAATCAACCCTTCCTGAGGGTGTTCTTAAAAAAAAAAAAGGCATTTTTTTTGGTAACAATTACAAAAAAATAAGTAATGCAGAGCCATTTCCTTCAAATGTTCTATTTGCTTATAGAGTACACTGTCAGTGTATATGAGGCAGATGGACTCATCTGGCTTGTTTCTGCAAGAAATAAAACCTCATTATAGATGGGTACTTGCCTAGAACCCGAAACCCTGGGGACAGGGCAAAGGGTTAAGGTCAGCAAAACAATTCGTACATAATTCTATTACCATTGAAGCCGCCATCGCCTGCTTTTAGGAAAAATTAAAGATGCATCTGCAACTAAAATATTTGGAAGTAGGGTGTTGTGGAATCCTCCTCCAACCCCGAGAGGGAAATCCTGTGTGGCTTTCAGTGTTGTTTGTTTCCTTTGACACTGAGGCACACATGACAGCAGTGACCTGAACTGAGTCTCATCCGATCGTGTGGGCACACGAGCAGCAAAGAGAAAGAAGCCCTGTCTTCCTTTTCATGTCACATCCTAAACAAAGGGCTAAAGGGACGTCTATAGGGGGACCGGGAAAGGGCGGCCAGATACCCAGAGAAGGGCTGTGTCTGGTGAAGGGGAATTCACCCAGAGAAGGAACGTGGGAAGCAGCATGTTCTTTGACAGAGAGGAAGACGGTGAGTTCCTTTTAGGAAGCATGAAGGTGTATCTGGGCGGGCAGATCTGAGTGTGGAGTTCAGAGCAGTCCACATGGAGACAGAACTTGGGACCAATAGGGAATTCAAGGCCTGAGTGAGCATGAGATCATCGAAGAAGATAGGTCAGTGCAAGGGTGGCCTGGGTTTCCTGTAAGAGGCAACTAGAGACAAGGCGGGGAGGCTACAGGTAGAGGACAATCTGTTCTCAGCAGATGTGCCAGAGATGTGGACCTGGTATGGCCAGACACTGAAGCTCTGCATACTGTTAAACAAGGCCTTGCTGCCTTTTGCTTTTGCTGTTGTTTTCTTATCTTGTTACCTGCCATTTGTATTCTGAAATAATGTCATTAAGGATCTTGCTTTTTAAAAATTTTATTTATTTATTTATTTATTTTTTCAGACAGGGTTTCTCTGTGTATCCCTGGGTGTCCTGGAACTAGCTCCATAGCCCAGGCTGGCCTCGAACTCACAGAGATCCACCTACCTCTGCTGAGTACTGGGATTAAATGCGTGCACCACCACTGCCCAGCCAAAAATATTATTCTTAAGCTAATTAAGAAGTCATAGAAGGTGCTATGAATCCAGATTTGTTTTACAGATAAATGGTTATTTATTGCTGTTCTTTGACTTAACATTTAGTTTCTGGGCTTTATAGCAAGGCTCTTTCTCAGGTCTTTGTTATGTAGCTGCAAAGTGTTTCATATCTTGGGGGAGAGGGAGTACAAATCAGTAGCAGAGTTAAGCTTTTCGTGTTCTGAATGAACTGGGATGTTCATTCAAGGTCCAAAGGTCTCTTCCTTCTTGCTAGAATGACGCTGACCACTCAGTAGGGGATTTTGTTATAACCAGCATTAAGAAAAGGGATAAAAGAATAGACAATTCATTCCTGGGGTTTTGATATAATTACTTCAACACATGCCACTGAGATCACTGTATTAGCGGCTGTTTGTGTCTGTGGCAAAGTACTTGGCGGAGACCTTTATAAAAGAGAAGTTTAGTTCAACATAAAGGCTACGGGTTAAAAACCTGTCGTGGAAGTGACGTCTGGCATCTGGGTGGCTGAGCATCAGGAGCTTGCTGCGTGTCTTGCCCACATCTTGATCACCACGAGGAGAGAGGGCACGGAAGCTGAGAAGGTATCTCCGGGCCCATCTCTAGTGATTTAGTCTACCAGGTAGCTCCTATGTCCTAAAGGGTCTCCAACCTCTCCCAACAGGTCCACCAGCCAGGATAAAGTATCCAAATGCATGAGGGTTATATCTTATACAGACTCCAACAATCGTTAGTTTTCCCCGCCTAGCTCTGCTCTGCCCTGCTATAGGCCCAAAGCAGTTTCTTTATTAATCAATAGTAATAACAGCATACAGAGGGGAATCCCACATCACTGCCTAACCATCCTTTGCTCATTCTCCCTTCATCACACATGACTGACCTCATGGGAGTTTCATTTCGAAGCAGATGAGGACGCTGTGGTGTGGATGTCTTCTTTCATTTCTTTTGGTTTTGGAAACAAATCATTCATTTGATTCTGGACTAGACTGTGTCCACTTTTGACTATTTTGCTCCTGAGTTTAGGTGACTGTTGCATTCCTAATAGTTGATCGGTTTATGTGCTGGCATATGGAGGAGGGGGAAATCCATAAAGCACTGAGGAAAGAGCGGGGCTTTGGCCCGACAAGCTCTGCAGGGGACTCTGAGTCACCTTGGGCGAGTCACTTCTCTGAAGATCTGTTTTTTCCTGCCAATGAGAGAAACTGCACCCCCAGAAGTCCTGAAAAGAATGAAGTGAGATAAGACATATCACTAGCTCAGAGTGGCTTATGGTATGTGCTTGGTAATGTTTATTTTCTTTTTACTGCCAGTTTTCCACGCTGGCACATATTTTTTATGTAACCTGAGGAGAGATTTTCCAACACTGGGGCATAAGCAGTATGCCCCATATCATTTGGTATTTAGGTTTTTCTATGAGCCATTGCTTTCCCACGATGCCTTTCAAACATGAAAAGAAGGGCCCAAACTATCTCCTTTTGAAGTAGCTTGCTTTTTGTTCTTTTTTGCTTACTCATACATAAGCAAGCTCATCATTAGATAAGCCAAGAGCTTTTTTTTTTTTAACTAACTTTGCTTCATTTCAGCTTCATCTTCCCTCATGTGGTGATAACAACAGCATTTGACCCTGTGTCAAAATTTAATTAGAAAATTAAAAAAAAATCCATATGTGTCTTGAGGTATTCGCAGCGGAATTCTAATGTGGTGCTATTGTTACTATCGATTTACAGCAGACTTCTCTAATCACGGGACCTGGGATCCATACTCATCAGGACTCCTGGTGTAATCAGCAAACTGGCAAGGAGTGAAGCTTGCGGCAGCAGGAGAGTTAGCCAGAAACAAAGGGACTGCATCATTTGGTGCCCGAGTCAGGGCGTAATCGGAAATAAAAGGTTAAAGCAGGCCGCCCAGGTCAATCAAAATCACTTTGCTTTCAACAGATGGGCACCAAGGCTTTGCTGCCTTCCTTGACACAGCCACCCTGTATTAAGCACACTGCTGCCATTTAGAAGTGAATAGAATGATAATTGAGTATTGCATAAGTTCCATAGCACATATCCAATACGTGTTGTTCTATACCGTGTTCCTTAATGTCTGAAGAAACATCGTGTTGGTTACTTTAAGTTTGTATGCTGAAGAGAACTGTGAATAAGAGAATAATCTGGACTCAGCAGGAGAGGCATCAGCTGGTGTCTTTGAATCATGAGGGTCTCAGGCACACAGCTCTGGCCTGTCCTACCTGCAAGTCTGTCTCAGTCTCCCTATCTCCAGACCCTGGCAACTTTATGCCAGTTCTAAAAATTGTATCTGAAGGATGTCATCGTGATTTGACTCTAGAAGCTCTTACAACAATTGACTTTTTAGACTTGGCAGATCAATTTCTCTATGAACTGTTGAACACTATATGAATGAGCTGCCAGAATAAGTGATTCTGTATAGCTTTCCTATTATTTTCCCTTATTGATTTAGTCATAGTAATTTTTATCTATTATCTATCTATCATATATAAAAATTATCTATCATCTATTTATTTATATATCTATGTATCCATATCTCATCTATCTATCTATCTATCTATCTATCTATCTATCTATCTATCTATCTATCATTTATCATCTACCTACCCATCATCATCCTCTCTCTCTCTTATTTTATTATCAATAATGTGTGTGTACATACATGGACATACAAATCTATCTATCTCTCTACCTACCTATTATCTATTATCTATCTATATCTACCTATCATCTATCTATACCAGCTAAGCTGTATCACTGTAATGTTTTCATTGATGTAGTAGTAACATGGAGACCTCAAGTCTATCTTTCACAAAATGCAAGTAAATCCTTTGGGAGACTAAACAAAATTGAGCATTTTAGATGACTCATATATGAGATTGTTGCCTATTAACCAGCTGGAAATCAGATGCGAACATCCAAGACCCATAGGACATATTTTTCATAATAAAAAAGAGTAAACTCCTCCTTTATCTTATTTTATTTATTTATTTATCTTTATTTTATGCCCGACAATAGGATGCTGTGACACCTGGTAAACGACAAGGGTCGAAGGTTGTATAGTAAAGTGATCATAACAAACTTTTCATTTTGTAAGATTTGCTCACTAGGATGCTAGAAAGAGGACAAGCATAGAATGAAATTGGGCTCAAATCCATACTCCAACCTACCGTCTGTCTGGCTTTAAGCTGACCAATTTCTCACTATGGTTGCAGCATTTTCATTTGTAAAACTTGATCTTTTCTTCATGGCATGCAGTAACATGTGTCTACCACTCAAGTAGCCTAGAAGCCTAGTTAATGGCCTAACTGGGATGTAAATGCTACAAGG
Organism: Ondatra zibethicus; assembly: GCA_004026605.1. Lineage (NCBI taxonomy): Eukaryota > Metazoa > Chordata > Mammalia > Rodentia > Cricetidae > Ondatra > Ondatra zibethicus. The sequence goes on from PVIU01004665.1 coordinate 39,537, forward strand.
GTCAGTATTTTGTTGACAGTGCTGATATGCACTCCCGTAGTCAATAAGTACTGGTTAAATGAATGCTTACCATTGACTGGAAAGTAACTGATTGTCCTGACATGTCCCTATGGAATCTCGTAGCTTCATTTACACACAAGCTGCCCTTCCTTTTCATATTCTGAGTCTGGTAGTCAAAGTACGAATGCAGTCAGCAGGGTTTTTCAAACTATTCCAGGGTCATGTTTCTCTAGGCTCTTCCTCCCTTCACTGGAGCATCTATTCATGCATAACCACTGTGACTCTCTGTGGTTTTACTATTTAAGATCAACAGGACTTGGGAACTTACTGGAAATGCAGACTCTGGGGCCTTTGCCTTTACTGAATCAGAATCTGTGTTTCGTCAAGCTCCAGGCTCAAGCCTGTATTCCCATCTGACAAGCTTGCTGGTACATCCTTGCTGAAAGGATATTTGTATGTCTTTGAGGAGTTTTTGTTCCCAAGTAGACAGTATGGACCTCAGGCCACACACTTAAACGTGCACAAAATATCAGCTTATTTTTTTCCCTTGGCTCAGTTTCTATTTCTGCCTTCAGGCCGGCATGAAGAAGTCATGTCTCAAATGATGTGCGCTATCCTCACACTCCCTGTGCAGCGGCAGAGTTGGGAAGAAGGGAACGTCAGAGGACTATGCTTGTATCCATCAGGGCATCCTCTGAGATGTCCGGCCTTTAGCTGGCAGAAGATGGAGTAGTCTCACCCTCCTTTTGTGGACCTCCTGGGTCTAACAGGGGAGATCTGTAAGCTTGATGTCATGCTGGCCATGAGAATTTCAGTGAAACCGAGTTGACTTGCACACAGTCCATGAAGCTCTGCCTAAGAAGTAGAAGAAGTAAGAAGGGTATGCCTGTGGTCTGGTGTTGTGTATGTGTCCATGTGTCTGTCTATGTCTGTCCGTATATGAGTGCATATGTGTTGCATCTATTTGCACATTTGTGTCCATACGTGCCTGTGGTGGTTAATAATATCAACTTTCCAGATGGGTCTCTTTGTATTTTTCTGTGATGGTTCATAATTTCAACTTGATAGGACCTAAAATCCACCTGGGTTACAAAGCCTTGGGTATATCTAAGAGGATTACCTAAAGTAGGCTAATTGAGGTAGAAGGGCATACCCTAAATTGGGTAGTATTACTCCATAGGTCTGGGTCCTGGCTTGCATCAAAAGGAGAAAGCACCAACATTTATTTCCTTCTTCCTGACTATAGAGGCAATATGTCTAGCCATGCAAGCTCCTGTTGTCAAGTCTTCCCTGCCTTGCTGACCTGTATCCTTGAACTGTGAATCAAAATAACCATTTCCTTCCTTACGTAGCAACAGAAACCAACGAATACATTGCTGTTTGTGTATGAGTGTATGTGTGTTTGTGTCTGTGAGTGTGTGTCTATCTGCATGTATGTATGTGTGCATATGTGTGGGTGTTTCTGTGAATGTTTATCTGTAACTCTCTGAATATGTGTGTCTGTGTGTCCATCTCTATTTCTGTATGTTCATCCATACGTGTGTATCCATATGTCTGCGTGCATGTCTGCGTGTCTTTGCAGGAGTATCCAATCATGTTTGTTGGCGGTGGAGAGTGCTTTCTAAGATCAATTTAGGACATTCATTATCATCTTTCTCTGTGTTCTTCATCTCTAAAAACTTTTTTCTACTCTGACATTTTCTCATTCTCCTTTTTTTTTTTTTTTTGTAACGTGTTCCCGCGGGACTACCCAAAACAACGATGTTTGCCTCAGAAGCACTAGGGCCATTTCTTAATGGGCTTAAGTTCCTGGAAACACAGATGCTGAGATGGTGCTGCCACAGAAGGTCCCTGAGGAAGGAGATACTGGGTAGGGCTGAAGATGTCACGAGGTAAAACCAAATGTCATAATATCTCAAACAACATTTCTTTTACTTTAAGAATAAAGGAACAAAGATAAATGAGCCACAAAGCAGGCCCCAACCTGGAACCTGACTGTGCAGAAGCACATGTCTGGCCTTGTCACCTAGTCACACAAGGTACCATTTTGAACCAAGAGAACCAAGTTTTCCCTCTGGGTTAGTGTGGACACCATTTCCCTAGCACTCCATCAGCTTCTAGGGTTAAATCAAAGACCTGGTGCTTGGTGCAAAGGAGTGAAAGGCATTTTGTGAAACTAGCTAATGTGCTATGTAGCCCTGCTGTTTGCTGAGCAACCATGATGCTCTATATTCACTTTTCTTTGTCTGCCTCTGCCATTTCACTTTATAGGATTATTAGCTGTTTCTCCAACCTTTTATATTTCTTTTTTATAAAATATGTGTGTGGGTTCACATGCACATGTGAGCATGTGGGTGTAGAGGCCAGAGGTCAACACTGGGTTTCCTTCTCTATACTGTCTACCTTCTTTCTTTCATAGCTTGCTTTTTCTCCATTTCTATTCTTTGAATATACATATGTATATGTACATATCATGCATACCTACACATATGCTTGCAGTCATATATATACATACACACACATATACACACATATGTATATATGTATACACATACACACACATATGAATTTTAACTACATTCAGCCTCAGTTTATCTCTGTTATCTTGTCTCTGGCTAACCCCCCTTTTCTTCTTAGTATCTTTCCTTCTGACTTCCATGTCCTCTAGCTGCATGTGATCCGTGGAGTTTAATCATGGTTACTTATGTGAGCATGGATAAGGGATTATCTTCTGTGAGAACAGGCAGCTTGTCAGTGGCTGCATGGCCAAAAATGTAACCCTCCTCCTGCAGCAATCAGTAACGACTCTAGTCCCTCAGGGAGGGGCCCCATCCACTATCACAAGTTGAAGGGTCCAGTGCTTGCAGGTCTGGTGCAGGCAGTCACAGACGTAGTGAATTCATGACTCTAACAGCTATGTCATGTCTAGAAAGATCATTTTGCTATACGTTGCCCCACCCCTGACTTTTACACCCTTTCCCCCTGCTTCTTCTGTGATGTTCCTAGAGACTTAGAGGGTTAATAAAGGGCACTTTTCCACCAGTTATTCTCAACGCCTGGCCACTCATGGCTTTCTGCATTAATCAGTGTCTTCCACAATAAGAAATGTTTCTGATGAAGGCTGAAGACAGTACTAGCTCAAATGATGGACTCAAGTTGGCTCCACTGTTTTTATTTTTATTTTTTTTGAGACAAGGTTTTTCTATGTAGCCTTGGCTATCCTGGAACTCACTATGCAGGCTAGAACTAATAGGGATCTGTCTGTCTCTGCCTCCTGAGTGCTGGGCTTAAAGGTGGGCACCACCATGCATGGCTTCCACTGTAGTTTTTGAGACAGTGTCCAACAATGATTGGATAGATAAGACAGCCAGGAAACCTTGGAGATTTTCTTGTCTTTACTTCCCCTGCAGTAGGATGTGCTACTCCATCAACTGTTTACACAGATGCTAGGAATCGAACACAGGTCCTCAAGCTTGCTGGTCGAGCACTTAATGATGAGGCGATCTCTCAAGCCCACAACTTTATATTTCTTATGATGTTGGAACACTGGATTTTAGAGTGAAAAGCTTAGGCATGGACTTTGTAAAGGTTACATTCCAATCAGCCCCCATGTCTTGAGTACTCTATCAGTTGTTTTTTTTTTCCGGTGGGGGGGGCGTTGTTTTACTATTATTTTTATTTCTTGAGATTATAATACAACCACATCATTTCTCCTTCCTTTACTCCCTTCTAAACTCTTACATATACCCACCCCTTGTTCTCTTTACATAATCTCTCACTTCAATTGCTGTTACATATGTGTATGCGTGTGCATGTGTACACTTCTTATTATATGACTATCAACCTACCCAGTCTGTATGATGTTACTTGTATGTACATGTTTTGGGGTCTGACCATTTGGATAGCCTGTTGGTATGCTTTTCAATAGGGAAGACCATTTCTCTGGTTCTCAGCAGAAACAATGAACTTCCACAGAGATTGTTTTTCTGACTCACCTGCATTAATGGGTGAGGCAGTAGATTGGCAGAAAGATTGGGGGCCATGGGGATGAGCTCACCATTTACAATTTTGAATTTGTACTGGTGTCATGAGTTGCATGAAGGTTGCTGACCAATGGGAGTCACTCCCCATTTTTAATAGCAAGTTTGTTGATGTATCTATTCATCATCTTTATTTACTCATCCATCTATGCCAGTGTTGCGAGTTAGATAAATCAGGTTTTCTACCTATAGAAATGAAGACCGTGATTTGCCCAAGGTCTGGTAGGTAGCAAACCAAAGATCTGGAGTCTCAGATTCCATTTTTTAAAGCCAACAGTATTTCCTAGAACAACAGTTTTCTTTCTTCCTGCACATTTTTGCTAGGTAGAAGCATGTAAGTGGGTTAGCACAATGCACTCCTTTCAGCAGTCTTAGAGTCCTTAAGTGTCTCACAGAGAAACTTGCACAGCAGCTGGCGCACAGACCTGTTGATCCTGCCTTCTGTGCACACCTTCCTCTCACTCCTGATGACAAAACATTGATTTTCCCTGGGAAACAATTTGTTCCTGCTCTGGGTAGATTTTAGAGGATAGCGCTCTGACACCTGAGTCTAGGGCTGGGCAGAAACTCTCAGATCATCTTTGTGTGTGGAATTTCTATTTTCAGCAGAGCGCCTTGAGGATAGGTGCTTCCCTCCCTGCCCACGCCATGACTGAGCCCCTCAGAGCTTGGTTGCCCAGGTCTTAGGAGCTTTCCTTGTCTTGACTTTTTCTACCTAGATGAGCTTTCTCTGACTCCCCGAGCTTCTCCACACCCTCCTGATTAACCAATTAACTGCTTTCATGATTAATTTAGCAAGATTTGTTTTAGTTGCTTATATGCATAAATCCCTAAATGACAAAAGCAAAAACATAGTGTCTTACTTAGGATTCTATTGCTGTGAAGAGACACAATGACCATGACAACTCTTATAAAGGAAAACATTTGAGTGGCTTACAGTTCAGAGGTTCAGTCCATTATTGTCATAGTGGGACATGGCAACACACAGGCAGAATGGTGCTGGGGAGGTAGCTGAGAGTTCTATATCTTGTGTAGGTAACACAAAGTGAACTGAGATGCTGAGACACTGGGTGGTCTCTTGAGCATAGGGAAACCTTAAAGCCCCCCCCCCAGTAATACACTTCCCTCAATAAGGCCACACCAATTTCACCAAAGGCACACTTCCTAATAGTGCCACTCCCTGTGAGATGGCCAATTTCATTCAAACACACACACACACACACACACACACACACACACACACACACACACACACATATATATGTATATCTGGCAGCAGATTTAACTTGCATATCTCTTCTCAAGGTAAATGAGATGTGTACTCCACACACACACACACACCTTTTATCTGTTCAGAAGGAGACTATTTCTTCATTCTTTGATCTGTGGTTTACAGCGTGACTTATTTTGACCAATGGGTTGCTAACTGTGTGACTCAACTGAATCCGAAGATGGAGATGCTCTTTTTTGGTGAGCCTGGCTCTTACACTTACACTGTCAGCATGAAAAGGGCATGGCTAGGTTAGGCTGTGAATTCCAAGAGGAAGAGGAGAGACACATTATGTAGAGCTGAGTTATCCCTAACTAGATCAATAGATATCAGACATCTACATGCACTATAAGGTAAATAAATGTGTTTGCTATGCAAGTGTTTGTACTAATGACAAAATAATGCAGAATTTTATGCTAGTAAGTCATATGCTGTCTCTTACAAAAAGCCTAATATACTTGGAACTGGGTGGTGGCTATGGGTTTCTAAAAATACTAAGGAAATCATCATAGAAGCTTATAGAAAATGGAGGTCGCTTCATCTAATCATGAAATATTCGGAATAACTGGCTTTTGTGGCAAACTGGAAGGTACTAAGGAAACCTTTGAACTCCTAAAACTTGGCAAGATAGATTTTTATCTGCATGTGAAGTGTTAGCTAGCTTCTTTAAGTGACATATGATGAACCCAGAAAATAACTGGCTGTCTAACAAGAAGAATGTCAAGGGATTTTAGAAATTCCAAATTTGTAGGCTTGGAGAAGCCATGGTTACTCTGGCCATTTTCTTAGCAGGGTTTTTTTTAAGAGAAGATGCAACCTGGGAATGCGAATAAGTTCAAGTTGCCAGTAAACTGGAGCCTTTCCCTGTAACTTTTGTTCCAAACATGGGTTGAGCTATAATTAGTTTAAAAAAATCTTGGAAGAAATATGGAATAATAAAAATACAGACATAGCTACTAATATACATAGTTAGCAACTCTCTTAATAATTTATACAATAGATGAAAAAACTTTATTTTATAAGATGAAAATAACTAGGCAATAGTAATGTAGACATGTACTGTCTAAAAATATACCCAAACAATACACAATAAAAAAGAGAAATTCTGGTATGATGGTATGGTATGTAAATTAGAATGGAAAGCCAGCCATTTCCCTTACAAGTCAAGAATGAGTAGACATGATTAGATTATTTTTAGGCTACAAACACCCAAGGATGTACCTTTAATAAGAACAAAGTATCAGTGATGTGAGGGGACACAAGGCAGGTGATAGATGTCTGGGAACAAGCTCAGATCAGGGAACCTAGAACCAGACAGATAAAATAAAACTTCTTATGAGCCCTTGGGAACTGCAAGAAATAGTGTTGAAACCCAAGGTAAGTTTGGCTAAAATAGTCTTTGGTGAACTGGATTTTAGTAGGCTCAGTCCTTAACTTTCTACTCCCAGAATCATAATTTAGAGTTAAATAAAGAGTTAATGACTTAATTCTACCAAGAGTAACTTCCAGAATAAAAGAATGAGATAGGGCCATGTTTAGAATTAGAACTAGCTTCCCGATGACGTGATATAGTTCAATAAACTTGAGCCATAAACAAACAAAACAAAAGAAACAAACAAAAAAGCCCAAACATTTCTGGGTCTGCTGGCAAAGGCCTCTAATACCAGTTAGCTGAGAACCAAGGCAGGGACATCATACATTCAAGGCTCAGCCTATCCAATGGGCCAGCCTGACAAATGAGTGAATCCTTGTGTCTTACTCAGTGTTCTGTTGCTGTGAAGAGGCACCAGTGACCAAGGCAACTCTTACAAAAGCAAAGCGTGTAACTAGGGTTGCTTATGGCTTCAGAGGTTTGGTCTTATCACCACATCAGGGAGCGTGGCAACAGGCAGGTAGTCATGTTGCTGGAGACATAGCTCGGTTCTACTTCTGGAGCCTCAGGCAGCAGGAAGAGAGAAACACCGGGCTTGGTTTGGGCTTTCAAAACCTCAAAGTTCACCCAACATTGGGACACACTTCCTTCAAAGAGGCCACACCTGCTTCAAAAGGCCACACCTCCTATTCCTTCTAAAGTAGTAACTGTTCTGGAACTTGCCAAGTATAGTAAGTTAGGTGAGTAGTGAGTTTAGGCCCCAAGGATCTACCTGTTTATGCCCTCCCCAGCATCACTACGCTTGGATTCTTTTTATGTGGGTCTTGAAGATCAAACTCAGGTCTTCATTTGTGACTGAGCTATCTCCCCAGTCCCTCCAAGGACATTTTTATATGTAAAAACCACTTTATATGCTCCTAGGAGCTAGTCTGATTTGTCAGCATTTCTTATACTCACCTCTAGTCTTTCATTTTTGATAAAGGAAATAAAATGTTCCTGGTTCTTTTTAATAGTAATTTATACACATAAACTAAGAACAAAGAACTGTTTTGACAGCATAGAGTTCTAAGAAAGCAGGGCTCAGATTAAACAACCAGAAAGGGCCACTACATCCATGACTCAAGGAACAGCAGTGCTTGGCTGATGTATTCCAGGCAACCCCACAGCATAAATCTTTAATACCACTGCCTTTCATGTGACATTTATACATAAAAACTGTTTGCAGAGCCATGTAACCTTTTCTTGTGTTCATTCAAATTTATCAGGGCTGCCCAGGCCTCGCTTTTCACCACATAACTAACTGCTCACGGTACGTCAGCAAATACTATCAACACGTTTTGATTTTGTTCCTTGTTTGGAGTCTCACCAGAACCAAATAAGGGGCTGACATACCAGCTTTAAAACAAGGTCAATGGTGAGGTTGACACCCCTGTGCTTAGACATTCTGATGCCCGTGTGCCAGGCTGGGCAGGGTTTCTGCAACAGGCCAGGGGCAGGGCTTTCTTTTCACAGTGGGTCTTAATTTTGACTTCATGAAAAGTCACACGTTTTACCTTCGGGACAAATTCTCTGTTTCTCTCTCTCTCTCTCTCTGTGTCTGTGTGTCGTCTGTTTCTATGTGTGCCTGTCATTATTGGTATCTGTCTATTTTTCTCTCTCCCTCTCCCTTCCCCCCTACCTCTCTCATACACACCCAAGGAGGAAACATTAAAATTCACTTAAATAACAGAACTCTAGTCAAGGAGTAGTTAATGTTGTTTCTGTATTAGAAATAAACTGTACAAGTATGGGATAGATATATATTTAGAATCATAGATCTTGGAAAATGTACTCAGGCTGATTTTTCCATTTATTAATTAGTAAAATAATTTAGAGGAATATTCATCTCACCGTATGTGGCTCTTGATTGCAACCAATGATTGTTTTTGAGTTTTCCTGACTCTATCAAGATTTTACAGAATGAGGGCATTGATTGATTTGCTTTTTTTGTGGATTTTGGGTTGTCAAGGACACCAGTTTCACCTTTGCCATTGCCAGCTTTATGCTTGTATGTGTCCCTTCTCTGGTTATTGTCCTTCTCATCCTTTTCCTTGGAGGAGGTACAATGGCCTGTAGAGTCTCAGAAGCCCATGGCCACCAGTTGTAGAGAAAGGGCAGACGCTATCCCTGAGAAGAGTCTGAGGATAAATAGCATAATTGGCTTAATGTGGGGCAAGGCCAAGCTGAGTTAAGCTTGGATCTCCAAGTGGCCTCACTTGGGTCAGGGCTTCTAATTTAGCACCACGTGGTTTACAGAGACAGTTGTATAACAGTGGTCACTCTCCAAATGTAGGGATGCTGTGTGGACCATAAGACTAAAACCAACTGAAAAAATAAAAATAAAGAACTTCCCATTATATTAGCACTGAGAGGGCCCTAAGTAGACTCTGAGTTCACTCATGATGATTGGTTCTAAGTCTCCATTGCTAGCCAGTTAGTGAGTTCAGTCTGTGGAGTAAAAGCATCAGAAATGATGGGCTTGCAGGTACATACGTAAGGCTCAACATACAGATCTGTACTTGGGTTTGCAAAGTAACAGATTAATGAAGGAGAGGGTTGATGTCAGGAAAGAAAAAGATTTTATGAACATACAGATGGATTCTAGGCCACAAACACACTGAGAGAAAGCTGTGGCTGCAAGGTGTCTTACCTTTCAAGAACTGTCCGATGTGGCAATAACTGGGAGATTAAGATCGTGAATAGACAACGTGCCAAACAAAGCTGTATACTTTGGATAAGAAAACTGATTTGTCCATTTTCTTTTCTTCAGTGCTAGGGATCAAATTTGCCACGATGCATGCTTGGTAACTGTTCCATCACTGACCTGGAGCTTTATCTGAGTTGTATTAGTGTCAAAGGGAGAACACATAAAACAGAACTAAAAAGGCCAATGAAGGCTTGGATTGTGAGGAAGAATGTTTCCTCATGAAGTTCTCCTTTCTTCAACTGGTGGTCCCAGCCGGCACAGGATGATTTAGCATGGGAAACTTAACAAATACAAACTCCCTCGCTCTCTTCTCTCTCTCTCCAGTGAGTACAACCACAAGAACAGTGAATTGCCACTGGAGAGTTAAGGAATGAACAATGTGTCATCATATGGAAATGCTTGAAGGGCATTGGAAGAAGCTGCTTCATCTTTGCTATTAGGTGTCTAGGAAATTTCCAATACATTTGCATCTGCCTTGCTGTATTAGTTAGTTGCCTCATAGCTGTGACCCATGAAAAACAGCTTGAGAAGGGAAGGACCCATTTTGGCTCATGGCTTGACCATGTAGTCTGTAATGGCAGGGGAGTCATAGCAGCAGAAACTTGATGCAGTTGGCCATCTTGCTTCTACAGTCAGGAAGCAAAGAGCTGAATGATGGTCCTCTGTTCACTTTTTCCTTTTTTGTTCAGTCTAGGGACTCAGCCCATGTATCATGCTTGCCCACATTCAGGATACGTCTTCTTTCCTTGATGGGGGATTCCCCTCTGTATGCTATGAATATGTTTTATTACTATTGTTTAATAATGAAGCTGCTTTGGCCTATGGCAAGGCAGAATAGAGCCAGGCAGGAAAACTAAACTAAATGCAGGGAGAAAGAAGGTGGAGTCAGACAGGCACCATGTAGCTGCCAAAGAAGAAAGATGCCGGAACCTTACCAGTAGGCCACAGCCTCATGGTAATGCATAGATTAATAGAAATGGGTTAATTTAAGATATAAGATCTAACTAAGAATATGCCTAAGCTATTGGCCAAACAATGTTGTGATTAATATAGTTTTGTGTGATTATTCGGGTCTGAGCAGCCAGGAAACCAAAGCATAGTCTCCGTTTGCATTTCCTCAACTAGTCCAACCTAGAAACCCTTACCGACATGCCAGACATGTATTTCTATAGTGATTTTAACCGAGTTTGCAAGCATTATGCTCAGGTGGGTGCCCCATACATTTGGACGGAGATGGCTGTGCTATTCTTTCAGAGCGTCTGCATCATTCCGGTTGGGGTGGACTCCTAAATTACATTTTCAGCAAGATCTCTGGGGACGTTGTTGCTACTCACTTTGTTGGGACTTCACTTTGAAAGCCAGTTCCCTGGGTAAGTTCTAAGCTATATGCTAGGCTCTGGTAATTCCAATCTATGGTTTAGCGGAGAGGCAGGTAGAGAATGTCTGTGGGCATCAGTAACTGCTGCCTAGTCATGTAGATGCTCCTCTTTATTCCAAAGGCAATGTGGTGGTTCATCTTGGTTCTCAACTTGATTGAACTTGGACCCATAAGAGACATGCCTCTATGATCTGTAAGGGTATTTCCTGGAAGTATTAACTGAACAAGGAAGCCCCCCTCCTCCCAGGATCAGGTCTTGCCTTCCAGGGGCAGTCTAGACAAAAAGAGGTCTGGGGTAAAAGCAGGACCGTCTTGCATCTCTGTCTGCCGTGTATTGTGCTGTTAATCATCTACCACGTCACTGCCATGACTGCTGTTATCCTTCCCTGACATCAGAGACCAGTTTCTTCAGCCTTCCAACATGGGCTGCAGAGCAGGAGCTTTCCAGGCTTTCATGGCCAGTTTCAGACGGCTGAAGCATCCAGCCCATGGACTGAGCAGCTAAGTGGCTTTCAACTTCTCTAGCATGCAGATGGTCACCGCGGGACCAAATCTTTTAAGCCAATCTAATAAATTCCCTTTGTAACATTTACTAATTCTCCTGGTTCCGTCCCTCTGGAGAAACCTGTCTAATACAGGCAGAATGCCACAGGGAAGCAGAGGCATATAGTTAGCTCCATTCAGTTCTTGTATGAGTGAAATGGGAAGGCTGGTGCCCTTGAGAAGGGACATCCGTCAGGCGGAGTTTGAAGACTTCAGAAAACATTCACTTTAGAAAGTCACTTCCAAGACTGCTTGGGAGTGTGAGTGCCAATCAGGAAAGAAGTCAAAGGCTAGACGCGTGCCATTGGCCCACAGGAGATACTAAGTCTGGAGGGTATGTAAATTCACAAGCAGACTCAAGACCAACAGACCAGTCTCATCCCTATGTACAACTGAGTGAGGGGCCGTTGGTGCTGACCAAATCCTGAACCAAGGTGGCCAATGACTGTGTTTATAAGGTGCTCATTCAGGACCTACCATAATCAGATTCAGCAGGCGGGACCACCTAGATCAGGGTGCTTCTCAAACTCTTTTGACCTTGACATACCCTAAGGAATACATTTATCTGTGTGTGTCTGTCTGCGTGTGTGGTGTTGGTATGCAGGTGGCACAGTGTACCTGTGAAGGTCAGCGAACAGCTTGCAGGAGTCCATTCTCTCCTTCTACCTTGTGGCTTCAGGAAAATTAACTCAGGTCACAAGCTTGGTGGCTAGTGCCCTTCCCTGCTGAACTGTCTTGTTAGCCCCGAAGTCTAGGTTTGGGAAGAGTAAGCTGTGCTTACAATGGCCCATAAAAAGAAGGACAGACAACAGGACATGCTACAGTCACATGAAAACAGAGGAAGATGCTAGAACAAAACTAGACTGTCAACCCCAACAGCCAAATCTACCTCTGCTCAGAGATATCTTCTAATGTTTTAGTTCTTTAGAGAATATTGTCATGGGAATCCCAAGATACATTTTATAACCTGTCCTTTTCCCCTTGCCCTTTGATAATCAATCCAGGGAGGAACTTTCTTAACTAGGAACCTTGACTTTTAGAATGAATAAAAATGCATTCACATGGTGAGTCTGCCTAGACACTCTGATTCCACAGGGCTGGGGTGAGGCCAAACAAAGGATCTGTATTTAAACCCCATTGCCTCCTCCTCTCCTCCTGTTCCCACCCTTAACCCCACAGCAAGTGATTTTAACACAGAGAATTTTAAATCCTTTTTTAAAACAGGAGAAACAACTTATTTCCAAGGACTGGTATGTGCTTTCCTTCAATACAGATGACTCAGCATCTGATGGAAAATTTAAGTAGTTTATTTTAAATATTCTTTAAACAATCAATGGTCAGTTTCCAAACCTTGCTATGTGACTGTCTTCAAATCCTGCTAAGCTCTCTTGAGGCAGGAAGATAAAGCTTGGAGCAAAGTGACAGGAAAGACCTGGGGCTGTCCCAGGGTCCTCTGAGGCATTTCTAGGCATCACCAGGTCTCCCTATATAGATGTGCTTGTCCTCATGGGTCCCTTTCTCATGGAAACTTCATCATCGGCTATTGTGACTTGGGGAAGTTTTAGAAATGTCACAGATCAAATGAAGTCCCAAGCAGAAAGTGAGCTTCCTTTCATGAAATCAAAGGGAAACACAGAAATAAAATCACCATTTCCAACAGCATGTGTCAAAAGGAGATATAAACAAAACAATAGTTTCTTTCTTTAAAAGAAAAGTGGTAGAATACATTCAAGGGAGGAAGTGTGTTCTTGTCCATAAGCTTGTCTACTGGAAATCTGACTTAGTCTCGGAGGTTTTGGATTTGCTATTCAATGCCAGTCATCTTATGTCTGTTTCATGCTCCTGACTGCAAGATAGTGGGGGAGGAGGACACAAAGGACTCTCTCCATTAACTGACTTACACATGAAATTAGTTAGTTATTTTCTGCTTGCCTTTCTGCACAGGAGCTATCTATGCTTTTCCAAAATAGACCTAAGTTTTACTCCTCATACAAAAGAGAGAATTCACACCTAGCTAATAAGATGGGGGGCACCTCTTTTGGTATACTATCAGAAACCACAACAAATATCAGCCCCTGACTATAAATAAAAGGAAATCAAAAAGGATTTCCCAGTAGCCTTGGAGAGAGTGCTTAAATAGAGTGAAGTTCTCTGCAGATCGAAACGATTCATCCTCAGACAATTCACCTGGAGACATTTTCCTCCAGTTACTAAAGGTCTGGCTGGGAAGAATCTCGAATGACACATTCAGCAGAGATGTCTTGGAAGGTTCTCTCAGTTCCTTATTGGGACTCAATAAGGGGACAAACTTAGAAACAAGGAAACGTTTGGCTGGCTCCTCATCAGAAAAAAAAACATATTAGTCCCATCTAGTATTACATGCAGCTTTGCTCAAAATAAAACAGCTGCCTGGGAACGGACTGCAGCCATTTCCAGCTCAGCACATCCAGGTTTTCTGTGTGTCTCAGCTCAATCTGATGTGTCAGACTGAGGACATATGCAGGTGCCATGCCAGAAAGAATGCACATTTATTTTCCTTCCATTTAATGTTTGAGCATGGTCACCGTCACCAGATGGGTCAGGGCATCAGTGACAGCAAGGTATAAATCTTCAGAGGGTTTATCAATCTGATCAAATTGAGAAGATAAAGTAGATTTTGCTAGAAATCCAATAAACTCTCTTCACCTCAAAGAATAATAAGGTTTTATGCCAATTGTCTCCTTTGTTACCATCTATGATCTCCTCTTCTTCCTTTTTTTCCCCCTCCTGTTTCACTCCTGTTGTGTGATGACTCATTTTATTCTCTGAGGATGTTAGATGAGTCTCAGATCTTCCTGTCTAATTGGTTAAAGAACTGGCTTTGAGCTGGACAGATCAGAATGTTAGAATAGGTTCTTCTCTGTTCACTGTGGGGTCCAAAGAGTTGTTCTTAGTTAAAAAAAAATTGAGGCTGGGCTGGGGAGTTGTCTCAGTAAACAGAGCGATTGCTGGGCAAACAATGATCTGAGTTGGAATCCCGAGAACTCACATAAACACAGATGTAGCATCGACACTCCTAAGGTGATCTGGGAGGCAGAGATGGGTCAGCTCCTCTGGCACACACATTGGTAAGCAGCGATGGGGTACTGTCTCAGAGGAGATGGACGGGGAGGATAGATGCATGAGGCTGTACTCTGATTGCCATCCACACTCTGATATGAACGTCCTGCCCTTCTATAGAGATTTTTGAAAATGAAGTTAATCTTTTCAGCGGTTGTTGAGAGTGAGGGATTATACATATAAAACATGGTGCTTCCTGGCCCATTGACAAGAGCCCAGTACCCACGGTTAGATTTCCTGGCACAAAGCTTGCTCTTTCCAAGAAGATGGGAATTGTTAACAAAGATGTGAAATGTTCTCTGCCACTGAACTGTCTGATGAAGTTAATCTAAATTCTCTCTTCTGGGTTTTGACTGTGGAAATGTCAGACCTATAACTGTGATTTCCTGTATTTTTTAATGCTTATTTGATTTTATGTGTATTAGTATTTTGCTCCCATGAATGTCTTTGCACAGTGTATATGCCTGGTGCCTGAAAATGTCTGGAGAAGGAGTCAGAGACTCTGGAACTGGAGTTAGAGACGGTTGTGAACCACCATGTGGGTGCTGAGAATTGAACCCAGGTCCTCTGCAAGAACAAAACCTGAAGTTAACAGCTGAGCTGGTGTAGTCAAATGTTGGTACAATAGATTCGCTATTGGATGCTAATAGGAAAATCATAAGTGCATGGTACTGAGCAAAGTCAAACTCTGTTTTGCTTAAAGGCGCTGTTTCAAATCTCGGCATCTTAAAAAGAAAGCTGTACCTATCGTGTGGTTCCTGTTGGAACTTATCAGAACTCCTATTGAGCATACTCTCCATCATAACTGCAAAAGATGGTACTTGCAAAGCTGTTCAATAGTAAACTCACTGGTGTGGGTCACTATGACAAGACCTTTGAGGAAGCAGTTAAGGGGGAGGATTTATTCTGATTCTGTCCCAGAAGATCCAGTCCATCCTCTGTGGGAAAACAGAG
Organism: Ondatra zibethicus; assembly: GCA_004026605.1. Taxonomy (NCBI): domain Eukaryota; kingdom Metazoa; phylum Chordata; class Mammalia; order Rodentia; family Cricetidae; genus Ondatra; species Ondatra zibethicus. The sequence goes on from PVIU01004665.1 coordinate 54,939, forward strand.
CATCCCGGAAGCAAGAAAGGGCACAACAGAGTAAAGCTGTTCACTATATGCTGATTAGGTAGCAGAGAGAAAAAGGGGCAATAGGACTACAATATACTCTTCAAAGATATCCCTCCGTGGGTGACTTTCTCTAACTAGGTCCCACTTCCCACTCTGTGTCGCCCAAAATGCCACCAAATTATGGACCCATCAATAAATTAAGCCATTGATGAGGTTAGATTCCTTATGATTCAGTCACCTTCAAAGGGGTCTACCTCTGAAGATTACTGAACTGGGAAAAAGTCTTGACTAGGTTAAAATGTCTTCAATTTGGCTACTAAACTGGATAGTTTGCCAAGATGAAAGATTTCAATTAGGCCATTGTTTTGTTTTGTTTTGTTTTCCAGACAAAAAGTAGACACTATCCTTAGAGCTATCTATTAAAACATAGAGGGAGATATGAAAACTAAGACTGAGTTTCATGCTTATTTGTGTTTCTGTTTGTTTTTCTAAGACAGTCTTGCTATGTGGTCCAGTCTGGCCTGACGATCTCCATCCTCCTGCCCATGTACCCTCAGTCCTGGGATTATAAATGGGTAGCACCATACTGAGTTAAATCGGTTGGATTTATGTTCAGATTTAAAAATTTATCATTTAAGAAATACAACCTCTTTGACAAGGGCAGATTCAAGTTTCAAGTGATTGTAAAAACAATAAACATTCTAGACAAGAATATTCTAGACAGAGTAATCAAGAGGTATAAATACTCATGGAAGGGATTAGGAATATGGAGATGACTGCATAGCTGGTATGTAATGGATAAAGGATGAGAAACTTCTGGTGATGGGTATTTGAGACCAAAAACAGGAATAGGTAGGTCCAAGCAACTTTCTGAATTGAGGCAGAACGCCAATGGGTATATTCAGGCTGGTAATGAAATCACTATAGAGGTTATTAAACTAATACTGGGGAACCATTAACAACCTGTGCTAAAATGCAGCAAAGAAAAAATTGTGAAAAAGATTCAGTTAGGAAGCAAAAAGCAAATTTAAGGCTAGCATAGGCTTTTGGTTCATCCAAGAAGGAGATGGTGGGTACCATTACAGAAATAGTGTGTATGCAGTGTGGTGGGGGTGGACAGGGATGGATTTGGGGATCAATGCCATAGGTGTCATTCTGGTTGTGTTAGTCTGATCCTAGACATGGTCTCTAAAACTTATATGAATGAGCTGGGCAGTAGTGGCACACACCTTTAATCCCAGCACTTGGGAGCAGAGGCAGGAGGATCTCTGTGAGTTTGACGCCAACCTGATTTACACACTGAGTACCAGGGCAGGCTCCAAAGCTACTCAGAGAAACCCTGTCTCAAAAAACAAAACAAAACAAACAAACAAACAAAAAACAAAAACCACAATAACAAAAACAGAAAACAAACAAACAAAATCCACAAAACCCAAAACTTATATGAATGAATAGTGTAATTAGTGAAAGGACACTTACTTCTTAATATAAGTCCATATTATAAACCAAATATGGTTCGCTATCTCATTCAAAGAGAAACCTAGATCAGAAGACATACTCAGAGCAAATTTGGTCCTACCTGCTTTTCTTCCTTCTGCATCCCTTGCTTCCTTCTTTTGAATACCTTCCTTCTCTGCTGGTGTCTTCCCAGCAGCCACTGGGTGAAGATTATCTTTCTAGTCTCTCCCTGCTAGTGTGGGCCATTTTAATCTTCACCAATGCTTGGTGCCAGCACAGACTGGTGGCCACACTGGTATTTCTTGAGTGGACAAATAAGTGAATGAATTAAGATGTGTTGTGGTGCCCAGGTCTTCTGGGTGCTCAGTCTGTGGGAACCCAAAGATGTGAGCCTATTTCACCTTGTCTGAAGGTCAGAGAGTTTGAGCTTATTTTTGCTCTTTCAGAGTTGTTTAAAACAGGTGTGGCTACCAAACAAGATATCCTGACATAAAGTGTGGTTGCTTGGTGTTTTGGACATGAAGATGGCCCATATAGGTAGATCTGCTCCACTCTGACCAAAAGTCAGAGAATTCAACTATACTTCTGTTCCTTCTTTTGAAATAGGAGGTTTGACATAGGGAGTGACTGCTTTCCTGATTCTTGGTCTAGGGTGTGTTCACTGCCCAAACACCAAATACTTTTCCCAAAAAATAATGGCTTGATGTCTCAAGTATTGGAGTAAGTAACTGTTCTGATTGTTCTTTGTATCATGTTAAAGCAGTCTTTTGCTTTCTTTCTCCCTTTTGTATTGGGATATACAAGTGTGTGGGAATAAACACGGGTGGAGACTCAGCATTCAGGATCTGCTGAGTTGCCCTCCCAGTACTATGTCTCTGTTTCTTTCTCATCTTGTAGTAAGAGAGGAGCGGGTGGGCCGCAGTCCCATCCTGCCCGGCTCCCGTCCATCCGGTGCAGGGCCCCTTGTTCTGTCCCGCCCAGCTAGCTTAACTCCCAAAATAACTACACAGAAACTGTATTCATTTAATTACTGCCTGGCCCATTATATCTAGCCTCTTCTTGGCCAACTCTCACATCTTAAACTAACCCATTTCTATTAATCTGTGTTTACTACGAGATCGTGGCTTACCGGGAACGATTCAGCATGTCTGACTCTGGTGATTTCATGGTGGTGGCTCTCTGTCTCTGTCTTCTTCCCAGAATTCTGTTCTCTTTTCCCCGCCTATCTAAGTCCTGCCCTATCAAAAGGCCAAGGCAGTCTTATTTTTTTTTTATCAGTACAGGAATGCAATGGACTTTATTATTTTTCAAAAATAGTTTTGTGGAGTTACATTGAATGCTTGAGGCTAGTAACAACTCTTTTTTTCTGAATAGACCTGAAGTTCTGAGACAGTTTACATCCCTGTGTCTCCATGCCATTGGCCAACGGCACCTTTTTCAAGCCATCCATCTTTACATGGATTGGAATTCCAGGCCTCGAGTCAGCACTGGATCGGGATCCCATTCTTCATTTCTTTTGTTCTGGCCACAACTGGAAACGGCCTCCTCATCACCACCATTGACTGATGCTCTCATGGCCACCAATGCAATGATGGTAATTAGTACTTTCTTGTGAGAATAGCAGACTGTCTCAGGGGATCACAGATCACCACATAGCGGTCAAAGGCCATGGCCAGTAGAATGCCAGATTCCATGCACTGGAAAGTGTGAGTAAAATACATCTGGAGTAGACAGGAGTCAAAGTAAATCTTCTTTGACTGCAGCCAAAAGGCAGTCTCTTTATTAACCAATGAAAGCAACCCAAATGCAGAAGGACCCTCCTACACCACATCTCTGTTCTTCCTATCTAACTTTCCTAATTCTTACACCCTGGAATGTACAACCCCTTCATGGCTAGGATCACAGCAGAAGTCACCCCCAAAAGGTGACACGGCATCAGTGTCATTCTGGGCTGTCACAAGGAATGGCAGTGATTGGACTTACATTGTACAGGAGTGCCAGATTGGTTCTGTCTTGCTGTTTTCTTGTCCGTGGTACAGATTCTGATGTTAGTAAGTGGCTGTGAATCCTCCCGGGCCTCAGTCCCAACCTTGTTTACCTAGTTTTACTGATGGGATCCAGAGATGGAATCTTTCCCAGCTCTTGCCGTTTCCCATCTTGCCTGTTTTCTGTTTCCTTTGAGCCCCAGTCTCTTTGAAAGATCTGGATTCTTTATTATCAGAGCCTATGGCCAGTTTTTTTTTTTTTCTGAGGTCTTAGGTATTGCCTCCTCTCAAGTTCCTGTTTCCAGAGGGCCAGAAACTTCCTTTGTCAGGGCTGTCTTTTCCAGGATCTCCTAGACAGTAGTCATTTGCAGTGTTTTTGTGAATTGCGCACCATGGTCTGGTCAGAAACCTTCTCACTCCTAACCACCGCTGCTAAAGATTTCTGTTGTAAAACCCACCCCAACTCATGCACTCACTCAGGGAACATTAACTTCCCTTCCAGGTGTCTTTGACTGTCTAAGCCCATAGCTACCATTCTTGAGTCAGGACAAGTTATTGAATACAGCAAATATAACTGCAAAGAAATGCATAGAGGAGAAAATAAGATACCCCACTGGTAAAAAGAAAAGTAAGTGGTACTGTCTATAAGAGTTGAGAAGACTCTGGCTATTTACATATTGTGTGTGTGTGTGTGTGTGTGTGTGTGTGTGTGATCTATTACACTTATCTGCTAATAGCTTCATACTTTAGTGACTTCTTATATATTTTAAAAGAAAACTTAGCCTCTGTCACACACGTCAAGTCAACAAATATCACCTATAGTCTTCCTCAGGAATCCATCACATGCTAAATACAAGGGATCCCACCTTCCACCCACTTGTTCATGTTCTAATGTTATTGATTTACTGCTCTGTGCTATCAGGTACTCTCTGATTTATGACACATCCTTGGACATTGTTGCCCCTATGGACTTTGGAAGGATACTCTCTTCTAAGAACTAAGAGAGAGTGATAGACAAGTGTTAGACACTGCAAAGAATATGGTAGTCCTTCCCCACCCTCGGTGCCACTCAAAATGAAAACCCTGACCTTTTTCATTTTGTTTTTCCATTTACAGATGGAATGTACATAAATCATAGTTCTCTCCCAAAAATTAAGGTAACATATGGCCACTTGGGGTTTGTGTGAGCTGAATGAACTCATATATATCCGCCTGCACTTTTGAAGTTTCATGGGTCTTGTTATTGCAACCCCGATGTGTGAAATGTTTGTCTTGTGTCTGAGATTAAGAATTGGGATAACTGCTAACTCAAGGCAATCAGTTAGCCAAGGTTTGTTCAAGGCAATCTAACAAAGCAATCAGTTCTCAATATGGAGATCTTTTCAATGGTTTGTTTAAAATATACATGAACCACAGAACTATTTCCATGCATTTCTCTTTTTACTATTGTCATGGACTCTCCTTGGCAAGAGGAATAAGGAATTTCTCTAGTTGAAAATTCCTTCTATTGTTCATGGAATCTGTGGACAGGTAAGCAGAGTCTAACAGCTAACTACAACATAAAAGAGACTCATGATGCAAATGTGTCCAGAGGGCCAGGGGTGTGAGCCTGAGTCCTGTGAGCAGGGATCTGTGTGAGCAATGGGTCTGTGTGAGCAAGGGTCTGTGTGAGCAAGGGTCTGTGTGAGCAATGGGTCTGTGTGAGCAGGGATCTGTGTGAGCAAGGGTCTGTGTGAGCAGGGCCTCCTAGCCCTCCCATTTTTCCTTTCACATCCATATTTAAGGGGGAAATTATTTCCAGATTGAGGACAAATGGAATGTACATAAATCATAGTTCTCTCCCAAAAATTAAGGTAACATATGGCCACTTGGGGTTTGTGTGAGCTGAATGAACTCATACATATCCGCCTGCGCTTTTGAAGTTTCATGGGTCTTGTTATTGCAACCCCGATGTGTGAAATGTTTGTCTTGTGTCTGAGATTAAGAATTGGGATAACTGCTAACTCAAAAGCTTCCTTTATGTGCTCCCCTCCCTCCGCCCCATAGTAACTTTCAACTTTCACGACTTGTTCGAAGAGCAGCATCAAAGGCTTGCTTTATCAGCTACGTTAGAATAATAGACTGGGGTTTCATTCACGTCAGGAAAAGGAAATTTTCAGGCTTGGAGTTGAAGCTCAGTTTGTTGTCCTTGGCAAACAGCCCAAGAGGGGAACTGAACTCGGGGAAGAGGCTTGCTTGCTGGACAGCTATGCGATCCATCAGTTGCTAGGAAGAGATCATAGAAGGGGATGATCAAATGAGTGTTCCTACCTGACTGACAGGGAGGAGATAGTGCACTGGCTTTGCACATATCTTTCTTTAAATGTTGTTTTAGCACTCCTTCAATGCAGCAAAACCTCACTCTTTGTGAAAGAATAAAGATCTCCACATCGATTCAATTCTGGTGGTCTTCGAATGATCATCAGTAAAGTATTTCCACTGGCTGTCATGCTACATTCTGTTTCACGTAGACAGTGGTTATCCGACACTCTCGTTAAATTACTAAGGAATTTTCCCCTTTGTTCTCCAAAGATAAGAAGGCTTGTTTGGTGTTATTTGCGAAATGACAGAGAACAAGAAGCCATGGAAGTCCTACCTGGATGTTTACCTATAACTTTGACAATGGGCCTCCTTGCTGTGAAAGGTGGAGTTCCTATGTTTTAGTTATATTTCTCATATCTTGAAAAATTTCTGACACCAGCGACTTAAAGGAGGAAGGTTTTATTTTGGCTAATGGTCTCAGAAATGTCCATCCATCACAGCTGAGAATGTATGGTAGAGTAGTGCTGGTCACAGTATGGTGGCCAGGACTCAGAGACCAGGCTTACCGGAAGGGGTGGGGAAAGACTTGAGATACCCTAGCTCCCACTTTTCAGTCTCCCATTGCCGTCCTCATGCTATAAATCTATCTAGAGGTTAATGCGTTCATTAAGTCAGAGGACTCAGGACGCAGTCACTTTCCAAAAGCCTGTCACCTGGCAACAAAGCCGCAGTATCTGGCACGGGGCAATTCATATTCAAACCACCATACCTCATGCTATTTGCAACAAAAAGGAAGTAGTGGCAGAGATATAGAAAGAGGGGGACAGAGAGGAAGAAAGGGGGTCTTAGAGGTACAAACTTATGTAGTGTACGGATATGTTTCTGCCTAAAAATCTGTGATCGTTGAGAGAAGATCCTCTATGGATCGAGCCCCCTTGTTGTTGAGTGAAGACCACCACTCTGCTCATACTTTGGGAGCCTGAATAACCTGTGCTTGGCTGACAGTGGATATCTAGAGACGAACACCATTACACTACTGCTGCCATTTTTCCCACATCCTGTATGAGGGTCAACTATTTAAAATGCTTCTTGGAAGTTAAGGAATGGTTGAATCAGTTGCTGCAGTGTACAGTGACAGTAAGTGCTAATATCCGCAGTGCAATGCTGGCCATCCGTGTTGTGAGAACCCAGCCTATGTTACTTAACGCTCATAACATCTCAACATACTTTGTGTAATTATTGTCTTCATTGCTAGCAAACAAGGAAACACAACTGGCAAGCCTCAGATCTGGATTTAAGCTCAATGAATTCTGTCCCAGACTCTGTGAACTTAAGCACAGTTAGATATGGCCAGAAAGTTTTCAGGTCTAAGCAAGAAAGTAGCACACGATAGGAAGCCACCAAGGCTTGGGGTACTCTGCTGATGGTTAAGTCACTTAACTAAGCTGAGCCTCTATGTCCTCAACACAGCTACATATCATTATGTACCTGTTCACAAAAATTGTTCAAGGACATTCATGGGAGGGAAGACACTTAAGTCCAGGCACAAGATGGGTGTGCATTTTTCCATTTTCCTAAATCCCACGCAGGACATCAGATTCAGTCTTCAGGTATGTTGCTATTAGGCAAGTCCTTCATTTATTGAAAAACGCCTAGTAATGAGACATTCAGAATAATTCTGTTAGTGACGACCATGCCTTAGCCTTCAGAATCTGTGAGTCAATATTATAGAACAAAGTAACTGTTTAGATTATTTGAAAAAGACCAATCTGGTCTATATAGTGAGTTCCACATCAGCCAGAGCTACATAGAAAGACCCTGCCTAAAAAATAGTAAATAAAAAATAGAGAGATTATTCCTTTATTCAATTTAGCTTGCCCAATTTGTCTGGTCCAATATTATAACAGGGAATCTCTCAAATGTTGAAGAGTCAGAGAGAGCTGTTATGGCAGGGGGATTGAAGAAGACTGGACCCATTGGTTTTTGCTCTGATGGAGGTGGTTCTAAGCCAGGGGGTGCAGGCTTCCAGTTTGTGTCCCTCGATCTCACGGCTGGAAAAGTATTTCAGGGTTTTGGAGACCTCCTGTCATATATTTCTCTTCTTTAGCAGCTAAGAATGACCTTTAGGTTATATCCACTGAACAAGGACCTCTGGTTTCATTGCAATTTGGCCAAGAATCTGAATAAAGTTGAAAGTGGATCCATCCCCATATCCTCTATAAGGAGCATAGACCTGCAAGGAACATAGACCTGCAAGGATCTGCAGGAAGCATAGACCCGAAAGGAGCATAGACCTAGACTTTAGCAGAAAGACCTGGCTGAGCATCCACATTTCTGGATTGTGGTTCTGTAGAGATGTGATTAAAAGAACTGGAAGCTAGACGGACTGACTGATATTCAGGAGACAGGCTCATCTGGGTCCAGCCATTAACAGTCATATTCTTCCTATATCTCACTTGCTGTTTCCCAAAGCGAGTTGATTGACAATTTAAGCCCCCATCTCCATGGCTGTAAAGCACAGGGCTTTTTTCTTTCTTCTTAGAATTGAGGTGCAAACATTGGCAAGTTATCACTTGTATGGTTCTTGAATGATGAATGAAAACTCAGTTTCTTCTTTTTGCTGATAGGTATCTTCTGGCAAAATGTAGCTAGTCCTCTGTGCTCTCAGGCGTGGTTTGGAAAGAGGAGCCCCCAGCTCTGGGAGTGGGGGGCACTTAGTGAGTTATTTAAATTTATTGCCTGAATCAGTTTAAGAAAAGACTCGATGTGTAAAATCTTTTCCTAGGGTGGCCCCTTTTTACAATTCATTAAACCGTGGCAATCTCCAGAAGAAGAAAAACATTAAAACTGAAGAGATAACAAAAGGGGCTCCCCCGTTCTGCTCTCAGACACATTTAAGATCAATAGACAATTGGTTATAACACACCAAGGTCATGTGCAAGCAAACACAATGAGCTGAAAATGCAAAATTATGCTCTCAGCAAACAGCCTTGAAAACTGAACAAATATTTATATTTGACAGCATCTGCTGAAAATGTTCACACAATGTTTTCAATAAACTGAATAATACTTAAAAAGCACTCAGGATAAATAAGTTGAGAAATAATCATTCCTGTTCATCCAGGAATAGTTTAGAGTGGCATCTGCCTGAATACATCAGTAGGCCTGTGTGGCAGGTATCGCCTAGCCTAGGGCCCACAGCCCCTGCCCCAGACACCTTGCCTGGTTAACTGCCTTAGACTCTCTTTTTACCTTCTTTGTAGTAATTACTGGTAGCGATTGTCTTATTTAGGTATTTTTCATAATGTGATCTCCATGAGAACAGGATTTGGCCAATCAGATCAACTGCCAATTATGTTCCACCTGACACCCACCTTAATTTTCTCCTAGAAGATCTTGATCATCCTCGGTCTGTGCATTTTTCATTAAAGCATGTGCTACCTCCAACTTCAGTCAAGATGGTGTGTGTTCCAGTAGTAATATACAATGTGGCGGGTGTGACAGGTATATGCATTGTCATATAAGGATTACCATGGTAGAGCTGATTAAGGCTTCCATTAACATTAGGGCCTCCCTCCTTCCCTTAGGATGCATTCCTTTCAAATTTTTTTTATTTTTATAATAATGTACAAGGTATACTATTCATCATGGCATAGATGAACTACCCTTTCATAGCTGAATTATCCTTTGACCAACATTTCCTCATGTCTCATATCCCAAGCCCATGCCAGCCACTGTTGTCTTATTTCTATGAGAATGAATGTTTTAGATTCACATACAGGTTAGGTCATGTAGGATTTGCTTTTCTATATCTACTTTATTTCAGTCATCATAATGTCTTCTAGGCTCACTCATTCATTTTGTCATTATAAACAACAGAATTTCTTTTTATGTAATGTAAATGATTACATTATAATTTCTAAAATTTCTTTTTTTCAGTCATTTGCCAATGGATACTTGGGCAATTTCTGTGTCGTGGATATTATGAACAATGTTTTGGTGAACATAGGCTCACAGATACTTCTTCAAGCTATTGACTTTGGCTTCTTCAACTATATGTCCAGAAGCACTATTGCTGAATCTTGTGGTTGTTCTACTTTTAAGTTTTTGAGGACCATATGCAGTATTTTTCATAATGACTCTACCAATTGACATTTTCACTAATGCTACATAAGTAAGCATTTCCCTCAAGTCCTTGCCAGCACTTCTTATTGCTTCTCTTTTGATAATAGCCATGAGACACACAGGATACTTAATCACCTAAGCCTTGAAACACATAGTATACATAATCAGCATGGTGGCTTGAATGAGTAATGTTCCCCTGGGCTCATATATTCAGTCTCAGGTTGTTATCTTTGGGGGAGGTTCCAGAACTTTTAGGATGTGGAGCCTTGATGGAGGAAGTACATCACTGATTGACTCTGAAAGTTTATAGCCTTGCCCCACTTCCAGTTCTTTGCTTCCTGTTTGCAGCTGAGATGTCATCGCTCAGCTTCTCGTTCTTGCTGCCATGCCACCCTGCTATGGAAGAATCTTATCCCTCTAGAATCATAAGCCCAGATGAACACCTTGGTCTCTAAGTTGCTGTCGGTCATGTTATTTCCTCACAGCAACAGAAAAATAAGTGATGCCGCCCCATAGCCCTAACTACACTGCACACATCATCCTATTGGCTGGAGAGATTGGTTTGTAATAAACATAAAACCAGAGTCATGATTCCTAGGCTGGGTCTGATCTAATTTCCAATAAATCAGGGAAGTATCTAGGCTATAGAATTATCACCTTGTTAGGCTGGACTCCACATTTCTCTACTTAACAAAAAGTGTGGTAGATCTATCTATTCATGGAGTATTTTCTAGTTACTCTTCATCCCGCAATTTTGGGTGAAATACTTCTTGAAAACTTAAGACACATGCAAAAATACAGCATTTTTTGGCTGTTCCTTCAAACAGTAAGTAAACTCTATGATTCATGGCTTTGGATATTGTATTTCACTCCAATTACACCCATATTGGTGGCTCTGAACTGGTTGGATAAGAACTTTATCCTCTACATGTTGAATGAAATTCATCTTAACATAAATTATTAGTGAAACAGATTATTTCAAGTTCATGTGGTATTTCAATTTTTTGTTATAATTTTTCCTTGAGTTCTTATAAGATGGTCAATACCTACAATGTATAAGACAGAAACAAAAAAGAAAACCCAAAAGCCGTGAATGTGACCACTTCTGGTTGATGTAACACACTAGAGAAGACTGGGTACAGTGGTGGATATAGGCTACTCTAGAAGGGAAAGTCATGGTCTGACTGGCTTACATTTCATCTTAGACTTGGCATGGTGGTTTCAATGAGATATCTCCATACGTTTAGAGCATTTGAATATTTGCTTATCAACTGGTGGATGCTTGGGGAGAGTTAGGAGCTATGGCCTTGCTGGGGGAAGGATTTTTCTGGGGGTAAGCCTTGAACTTTCAAAAGTTTCATGCCATTTCATTCTCTCGGCTTCTTATTTGAAGCTTGATATGTGAGCTCTTAGCTGCTGGTCCAGCTGCCTGCCACCTGCTACATCCACTCTACCTTTATGGGCTATAAACCTCTGCAACCATAAGCTCCAAATAAAGTCTTTCTTCCACAAGTTCCTTTGGTCATGGTGTTTTATCATAGCAATAAAAATAATATGTTCAGTAAACTGCTTTTAATACAGTATTTTAATGCAAAGTAAAAGGAAAAGTTGGAAGACCAGCAATTCTAGAGAAATGTCCAGGAGAAAAAGACACTTGACATACTTCAGACATGGTCATATGCAAACATATTTGCTCATTTTCTCTAGAATGTGAACCTCAGTACAGAGTCTATCAGTAATATGTGATCTATGTCCCATCTGATAACCCGTCTTTTGGGAGAAATTCTTTAGCATTATGCATGAAGTCTTAATGCACTTGAAAAAAAGTGAAGACTCCACTGCTGTTATTGCCGAGCGCCTGCTGGTGCTTGTTGCAAGTGTACCTACTTACTACCGAAGGCGGTTTTTAATTGTTTTGCTTTGGTTATGTCATAGATGTGAACAAGCTAAGTCATCTGGAAGACCAAGCCCTGGTAATCTTGAAAAACTCACAGAGAGGGAAAAGCAAAAAGACAATATAAATAGGGTGGAGAAACTGGGGGCAGGCAAGAGACAAGGAGGGCAAAAGAAGGCAAAAGAAGCAGATGGTCCTGGGGAGACGGGATCTGGAAGCCAGAAACAAGAGCTTACTCAAAATAAGGTCTTTTGTCCTAAGACACTTAAATAAGGGCTAAGACACTAAGAACAAAAGTCAAATATGGGACATTTGAATAGGCATGTGGCTTCTAGAATTCAGAAATGATGCTGAGCTCTGGCCACAAGGGATGCCCTGTGGCGAAGTCTTGACAGAGTACTCTTTGAATTGTAGGGTGCGGTTCAGCCTCTGCACAGCATAAGATCCCCCATGTGAAGATTAAAGGGCTGTGTGGGCAGAAAGGATATTAAAGTCCACTCCCACCCCAACCCCGAATGAGTTCTTAGTCCTCAAAATTCCATCCTTGGCCATTCTTGTCTAGATCTTCCTAGGTGACCTTCCCCACATGTGTGAGCTTCTGAGAATACCTGCACACCTGTGTATGCATATGTTGAAAATGCCAAACATGGTCTTCAGGGGTTCCTGGGATACGGGCTGTCGTGTGAGCCTCAGCAGAGGGTGTAACCTTAGGTTACCTAGGAAGCTGTCGTGAAGACTGCCCCATAGGAAATTAATAATTCCTGTGATCTTATCATTGATTCCTTTAAAATATGTTTATTCAATGGCACAGAAGAAATCTTTTATTTTGTGGAATTTAGTCTAGAGTTATGCCTCCATTTCCCTGTCTTGGATTTTTATAGACATTTTCGATTCAGCCATGGTCTGAAGTCACTGCATTTCCAGGAGAAAGTCCTGTTAGTTAGTAGGGTAGAGTGGGTCTGGAACATTGCTTATTTCATGACTTTGTACTTAATAGACATTGTTTTTAATTTTCTGGGATAGCTAGATAGTAGTTCTCATGACTACATTGCCAGATTAGTAAACTAGTCTATTCCAGCAAAAAATACATAAAAAAGAAAGAAACAATATTTAAAAATACAGTGTTAACAATTGTTATTGTCGATCTCTTTTTTCCAGCTCCTACCCCACTGCTGTTTCCTGACTCTCCCCATTACCATGTGTTATTGGTGTTCTATTACCATCATTTCCCCCATCTTCCCTCCTTTAGGTCCTCTTTTCTATCTCATGCATCCTTCCTGATTGTATAACTGGTATTCATGCCTGATAATAGGACCCGTTACTTAAAAATATCTTATTGCACTTTTCTAGTTATTTGTGTGTGTCTATGTATGTCTCTCTGTGTGTGTATGCCACACTGTGCAAATGGGGGAGATGAACAGCTTATGGAAGCCAGTCCTCTCCTTCTACCATGTAGGTCCCCGGCATTGAGGTCATGTCATCAGGCTTGTCAGGCAGGACTTTTACCCACTGAGCCATTCTGCCAGCCAACAACAACACCACCCTGCCAAAAAATAAACCACTACATTGTATGCTGGTTAAGCTAAAATAAAAATGTAATTTAAGTTTTCTAATTGCACATACATATTTCTTATGGAAAATGCAAGCAAAACCCAATAAATCCCTACTCTACAAAGAGAAGATGTGTTCACCACACTCAGCTTCTGCTATAGTTCCATCTGGCTGTACATGTGTGTATCTCCTATATAGCTGTTTCATGTTCTGCCTCTTACCTGTTATATCACAAATGAATTTTTAATTTTAGAAAAATATTTACATAGTATAATTTTAATGGCTTCTTGTAATCTCATATTATTCTATAATTTCTATAATTCTATAACATATCTAAATTTCTATGTATCTAAAATTCTATGATCTATAATTCTACCATTTATATTGATAATCTTATATTCATTAGATATATGTTATCTCTAACAGTTCTGCCATTACAAGTAACAATATGATAAACATCTATGACTATTTCCTTTAGTAAAAATTATTGGCAAAAAAAATTTTAGGTCAAAGGATATGGAAAAAATGTCCCAAATTGTTGCTTTATGTGATCTCATATTTCACTCTGAAAATATCTTTCCCACAGTTTTTCAGTGATCAATTGCTTATTATAACATGGATTTCATTATACAAACTATACCAATAAGTGATTCAACGGGATCATTTCTTAAACGTTCTCTCATTGCACAACCCCACTGTAGCAATCAGACTATAGTCCTTGTTATTATTGCCTGGAAACAGGGCTCATGTAGGTCAGGCTGATCTCCCTCTTGCTATATAGCCCAGGATGACCTTGAGTTTCTAATTCTCCCGACTCCATAGCCTAAGTGTTGGGATAGCAGATATGAGATGTCGTACTTGGTGTAAGGTTCTGGAGCCTCAGGTATACTAGGGAATTGCTGTACCTACCTAAACTATGCATCTAACCTTTTTTTCCTTCCCTCTTTTATTTCTTTGAAATGTTTTTTATTTTGGGTTTCATTAAGTTGCAGGGTGGCTTTGAACTTGTAAACCTCCTGACTCAGCCTCCTTAGTAGCTGGTATGACAGTCCTGAGCTATCATCTCCAAAGAAGTACACTTCCATTGTTAATGTACTCTAGTGCCTGTGCAATAGTGTAGCAGGGAAGACTTAGCAGTGTTTTATTTGTGTGTCAGGTGAACTGTGGCTGATAGCCAATTAGCTCGCATTAGCTGGAGCTTGAAATTGCAGGGAAACATGAAGGATGTTGGGGGTCTGAGGAACTCTAAGATGTGCACAGTTCGTGTACTGGTTATGGCTGCCAAACCTTGCTTTGCTTGGGCATCTGAAGACCTTGCAGATGAAATTTGTTCCTACTTCTCTCTCTTCCTATTGTTTTCCTTAAACCATGATGAAGACAGGATTTTCTCTCTCTTTTTTTTTTGAAACTCTAGAATGTGGTTTACAGAAATTCTTTTTCCTGTTTTTTTATATAAAACTGTGTTTGATTCATCTTAAACACTCTTCTTAGTTTCTCTGACAACTGTCACCCAAATATGTGACTATTTCAACATTCTCTCAGAAGATTTCTGTTGTCTGTCTGGGTGAAGGTGGTGGATCCAAGATGGGCATTCTCATGTGTGTCTTCTCCTCTCATCAGGAGGGAGAGTGTCCCCTTATTCTGAGGTCACTTTTTGAATTGCTTTGCTGGTAAAAGGAGAAGGTCTTAGCCCTTTAGAAGCTTGGCAATGCCTACCTTCTGTCTCGTGGAGTACAGCTGCCATGTTGTAAGAACCCCGAGGGTGTTCCCTGAGTCTCTATCACGTGGAGGAGGCTTTGGAGGAAAAGGTACACTTGGATTGTTTTGCTAGGGCACAATCCCATCTAAATGCAGCTGTGTGACCTCAGCTACGGCACCCTCTGACAAGAACTGCCTGGCTGAGCCAAGCAGATGAAGAGAAAAATATGCTCTTTTTAGGTGAGTAAATTTTGTGACTGTATGATAAGTCACTGAAGCAGAGAGACAAAGGTGTTATGTTCAGTTCCCAACTGTATGGACTTTAGAAAAAGGTAAGTGAGAAAACATGACTGGGTATCCACTCTTCAGAGAATAACCCAGAAAAGCCTCCCATTGGAGACACCTTGTATTTCTCAAAGACTGAAGAATAAATGACAGGGAGAAGAGTCTTTTAGATGTGATGAGGATCTCAAAAGACAATGTGGAGGCCAGAAAGCCTGTGACCCCTTGAAGTGGCTAAAAAACTAACATGGCAAGAGTTTAATAAGATGGTCCAGAGAGAGAGAGAGAGAGAGAGAGAGAGAGAGAGACTGAGAGACTAGGATGTGGAGGCATGGCAGGAATCTCATACTTTCCATTCTTTATCAGAAGAAAAGATCCCGTGATGGGCACCTTTCACCTACTCACATTCTTCAGCACCTTCGTTTCTTAAGCACCGTTGGGACAAAAGAAACAGCATTTGTTGAAAGGCAACGTCTGATCCTCATTTACTATCCCAACTAAACGATTAATTCATTCCAGAAACAAAAACAAAAGCCCAGTCATATTATAAACACAAATTCCTCAAGACACCCATTGATGGACCACCAAGGAGACACTTGGGGACCACCAGCAGGACCAGTCTGGGCAAGATTATGAAGTGGCTGGCATTTATCTTGCTGTTCCCGGCTGGCCTCTCATCTTTGATCTGTTTCATGTCTCAGTAGCATCATATTCTTCTCTGTGAAAAGCTGCTTCCCAGAAAAGCTCAGATGCGTGTGATCTTACTTGGAAGTCTGACCCCAGGAACAAGAACCCTATTCTCCAAGAAGGATATCTATTTGCTTCTTAGAAGACAAGGCTATTTAAATGAAAGGAAGGATTCTGTGGATTTTTTTTAAAAAAGTATTTCAGTATAGAGGAATGTAGTGCAGAGGGGATCACATTGCCTTCTCAGTTTTCCCTCTAAGCCTTTGAGTCTAAGGATAAGCTATTAAGAGACTGCCCATGCCCCTGTACTTGGTTGGTTCAATAAGTCACGAAATAAGAAAGTCTGAAGTATTTAAGCATAAGGATAGGTGCTAGGGAGGGGATAATGATTAGCTGGTCCCTATCTTCAGAGAGATTATGGTCTAGTAGAAAATATAAAAAGTGATTTCAGTCACAAAGTAAGGCAGAAAAAAGTCAAATATGAAACACAGAAAGTACTAAATGGTTATTTCTCAACAATCAAAGTTAAAAACAATGAGAGATGGTTTGGGGCAATTTGATGGGAGGTCAGGAGGAAATGGGACCAATGAATTTAACCCTTTATATGAAGCCTTAGGAAATAGAGGCTCCCAAAGTTAGGGCATGATTTTTGTTTTTTTTTTTTTTTTAAAAGGAACTTAGCTGCTAACTGGTAGGGCCAGAGGATCAGATTTAATGATGCCAGGGTGAATGTGTGTTGTGCAGGGTATAAGGGTCAGAATTTAAAGCCATGTTAAAGACCCTAATACTTTGGAAGTCAACAGCGTTACTGAATGTCTCTGTGGAGGTGGATGGCATGTGTCAGTGGGTGAGATCAAAAGTGCCGTATTTCAGATGATTTCTCTGGTTTGTAAAGGATGGATTAGAAAGCAAAGGGCTGCAGATGGGGAAACATGTAATGATCCATCCATCCATCCATCCATCCATCCATCCATCCATCCATCCATCCATCATCTCCCTGTTAAAGGTGCACACTCACTTTCTAGTAGTTTTTGAACATGGTGAAAAGCTATTACAGTGTGAGAGTGAGCAGTATGTGGCAGAAGGGATCAAAGCAAGGGATAGACCTCTTCTTGCTATACTTGCCATGTATCTGAAGTGTGAGGCATGGTCCTTCTGTTGCTATCAGCTGCCGAAGCAACCTGGTGACTCTGAGGCTCTGGATGGGGCCTTTGGACTCAGGCCTGGGTAAATGTGGTGGTTCTGACTCCATAGCTTTTCCTTTGCTTCCCACAAGGAGTGGAGGCATCGATGAGCTTTCCCTGTCTCACTTTTCCATCACCAATACTTCCTTGTGATTTCCTCTGAATGTGTTGCACCTAACCCACCCCATCTCTCTTTGTGGATTTATGTCGATTTAGGATTTGATCTGAGGACCCAAGAATTAAGTTCAAGTCTTCTCTTTGAATACTAGACAACATGTAACCTAAGTATGAAAATGAACCTTAAACCATCTAAACCACAAGTACATCCCAGGCTAAAACTGCAACAGGGGACATTCTTCTTTTAACAGTGCTGCTCAGGACTGAGGACAAGGGACTGGGATGTCATTGATAAAATGTGGGGCTCTCTATAGGGCAGGTATTGCCTGTCACCTGTGGACGAAGTAAAGGTGATTGGTGTGGGAGACATGGGCACTGAAGGAAAAATGTGGGACAATTAGCAGTCTGCTTTCATTCCTTTCAAACATGTTGATTCCTTTTACTGCTTGGCCCATACTGTCCAGCTAACATACAGGTATAACCTTTATGCTGAAATCTTTGTCTTCCTTTAATAGCTGTCATCTAATAAGCAGACTTTATAAAAATATTTAGTGTGCTTCCTAGGAACAGACTGTAGCTCTTAGGGCAGTTTTTGATTCACAGGGAAACTGAAGGGAAGGAACAGTGATGCTTTGCATAGCCTTTGACAGCTCTTCTCTGCTTCCCCCGTAGCAACATCCTTTACTAGAACAGTAAATTTATTATTATCAGTTACAAAACTGCATGGCTATCACGTATTATTAGGTATTGTTACTCAAAGTGAGATTTTGTCTTTGGGTTCTCTCTTGCTTTCACACATTCTGTAGGGTTTTACTAAAATGTTCCATTATAGCAGCATACAGAATGTTTTACTGCAGTGAAAATCCTCCACATTCTGCCTATTTTGTCCCTTTGTCCCTCTAAATTCTGGCAAGCACAGACTTTAGTTTTACCTTTTCTAGGAAGAATATCATATACCAGGTAAAATCATACAATGCAGTGACTTTTAATGTTGCCTTGGATTACAGTCATTTGGAACATGATCTTTTGTTTTTAGTAGTATTATTTTTACTTCTTTGAAGTTGGAGGACAATTTTATTAGCATTTAAAAGACAAATCCCAGAGCAGACAAACTATAAATATTAGCAGCTGCCTAGAAGAGGGAGACTAGAGAAAAAGAAGAGAGAAAACCAAGCCACTGGAGCTGGGCATGGAGGTCAGCGACAGCTACGTGACTGACAAACATCTGCATGACTAAAATAGGGGCTAGGGGCTTAGGGGTGGGCTCAAGAGAAAGGCCAAGGAAGCCCAAAGTGCCTGAAAAAGCACACTAAGGGTCTGGCCAGCAACTAAAAAAAGAAAGACAGAAGTGAAGAAAAGGGGAAAGATTTGCTTTTCTGAGGCAGGACTCAGAAAAGTGGATAGAGTCAACAGAATGCCATGTGGTGCTCTAGTGACTGGACTAGGAGCCAGGGATTCTAGGAAGGAAAGTGCATTACTGCGTTAAAGGGATAAATATTCCTCCTACCCCTTTGTCACAGCTTAAGGTGGATTTGACTTCCTGAGTAGGTGGTTTGTTAGCCAGGTCATTGACCTATTCAAGTGAAAGGTCACATCTCTACCCACATCAGAGATTCCATTCTCTTGCCCAGAAGGAGATATTTTTTTTAATGGGATTTTACTGATACTGTAATATTCTCCCCTGTGAATATAGCTCTAAATCACTTAAGAAATAAGCTGATAATTTGTCTTTTAACAATGTCTATTGAAGGCCTGGGAAAATAGCTCTGGGAAAGAGAGAGCTTGTCTGGTGGCATTCATGAGGCCCTGGTCCTAGATTGAATTGTTAGTGTACACACACACACACACACACACACACACACACACACACACACACACACACACACACCCCGTAGGAGAGAGAGAGAGAGAGAGAAAGAGAGAGAGAGAGAATACTGAATTTAGGGGAGAGTACGTTTTGTGACGAGTCTATCAAATATAGGCAGTGATGTCCTTCATATAAACATTTTGTTCCATGGTGCCATTCTCAAAGAGATGCAATCCTACTGACATACAAAATTAGACATGTTGTCAGATAGGAAGTAATGCCAGCAGGAAAGACCCCGTAGGCTTGAGATCAGAGACCCAAGTTCTACTAACACCCGGTGGCTTGCTTGCTCTCTAGTGCACTCGTGTGGGCTATGGCATTCCTGAGGGTTAGCGTCTTCCTGAATGGGTAGAGAGGATGGTGCCCACTCTGGCACATTCATGAGATTTTTGTGGGAACAGAGTGCAGTGGTTTGTGACTCAGTGCTTTGTAAAACTGAAAGGGCTGTGCACATTTCAGGAGCCATAAATACACAAGCTGAAGACTTTCTAAAATAAGGACATTCATCTTGTCTGTCCTGCTATGAGAGGTGGATTGGTAAGTTCAGGTAGCTGGCTCCCCTGCAGCTCATGGAAACTGAGAGGACCAGTGGGTCCATAGATGATGAGCCTCAGGTCTTTTTTTAGATAGAAAATCTCTACTCATATTTCCAAATGAACCTCATCTTCTATGAACTGCTATTTCCAAATGCTGCGTATATTCTATTTTAGTCTTTCCCAGCTATGATGAATATGTCAGCATGACTACTGTTGTACCTTTATTATTTTTTTTTATTAAATGTGGTCTTCCTATATTATAAAACATGTTGGCTTTTCCTGCTCCACAGTCTTGGTTATATTTTCGTCTCCACTTGGGACCTACAAGCCGACTGTTTTATCCAGCTTGGTCTTAGCTGCCTCCCCTGAAAATTAAGCAAAATAAACCAGTCCTGTCTCATCTATTTCACAGGAAGTTTTTTTGCATGTTTATGTGTGTAGTGTGTGCATGTGTGTGTATGCATATTTGCATGTATGTACTGTAGGTGTATATGCATACAAGTATGTGTGTATAGGCTAAGGATTGACATCAGATCTTCCTCAACTATTTTCCACATTAGACATTGAAGCATTGAACCTGGAGCCTGCCAGTTTTTCTTTTCTTTTCTTTTTAAAAATTAGTCAGATGCCTTTGACTCCTGAATGCTAGGATTATAAGTGGCCCCTATTGCCACCTGACATTTGCATGTATGCTGGGGATCCAAACTCTGGTCCTCACACTTGTGTGACAAGTGCTTTACCCACTGAACCATCTTCTTAGCTCCTCCCTGGGGTTTTATATCTCACAGAAAAATAATTTTCAGATTCCCAGGTGTTGTAAATGCCATTGATGTCATTGGTGGTAGTGTTTGTGATCATGGGACTTTGGAATGATTTGAAAATAGTACCAATGGATTAACATCAAGGTTTGCTGTTTAAATTCTTTTCACTTCTGTACATTAAATATAGACTGGTAAAATACATGTTATTGAATTTCCACAAAGTATTAGCTTTTGGAACATGGTCAGACTTTTCTGCATGTTTCCAGGCGACTTTGATCTCATGAATTTGTCCCGATTCTGCAACCACTTGCTTGTGTCCGAAAGAATGATCACACAGAAGAAACATTCACACATCAAAGTAGGAAAGGCTGACAAATGAACACTCATGGATTCCAGAACTGGGGACAACTGATTCCAAGGTTTTAAATATCACAGACTTCTAGACTAGAAGAGACATGCATGATAAATATGTTGAACAGTAGTGTGGAAAATGCCACAGCCAAACTTGGATCTTTAATGCTCTCCAAAGTAAATGATCTTGAACCAAATAATACTTACTGTACATTTTTTCTCTTGGCTACTGTTTTAAGTTGCTTTTAGACACAAAAGAGAAATGTAGAAAGGAGTTGGTTGTCTGCAGGAGTTATGCAAACTAGCAGTGAAGGCTCATTAAATACTTATTAATTCATACAAATCAGTCGTGGCTGACATATTTGTGTTGGCTGTCTGTATTGATTGGGCCCATGGTAAAATTGTCATACAGTTGAAAGATACAAGGGTATTGCTCACTTAAGAAACAGTGCCAGCATGGCTTGTATGTGTTGTTTTTATTTCCACTGTAATACTAATCTTTAAGAGGACCATTGAATAAGTTCCTGCCAAAATAGCACAAATGGCATACTTAACAGATATTGACCCTTAAAACCACATGCATGGAAACAAGAGCAAAGTGCCTGGACCACTCTCCAACTGTAACTTGAGAAGAGTATGAGATGCACTTTTTATTCATTTATTTCCTCCAACTAGATTCAAAATTGTTTACAGTTTCTGGATCATCATTCTTTACCTTGAAAAGATAGCTAGCGGCCAGGCAGTGGTGACACACATCTTTAATCCCAGCACTTGAGAGACAGAGGCAGGCAGATCTCCGTGAATTCGAGGCCAGCCTGGTCTACAAATCGAGTTCCAGGACAGCTAGGACTGTTACACAGAGAAACCCTGTCTCAAAAAACCAAACAAGAAAAGAAAAGATGGCGGGCATTTAAAAGACTACAGGCTAAAGCGTTTTCGTGACAGGGTTTCACCTCCCCAAATCATTAATGTGCCCATAGAAAGAGCTAAGTGTGAGAATCGAGTATCCAAAAGAACAATAACTTCTTTTTGTACCACTACGCTTACACACCTGTCATATGTGTGATCAGCCTGAGATGCCCTCAAGACATGTGTAGGGCAGGAGTTGTGGGTTACATTCAAATGGGAGCTTTTCCTAGGCTAGCCTTGCTTGTGGGTATTTATTCTCTCTGCTCAGGCAGCATTTGGTCACCCAAAAGAATGGATGTGTGTGTTCGTCGCAGCTGATTTGATTTGCCTTCCCCTTGAATAGGTGCTGGATAAACAGCCTGGTTTGAAACATAAGAAATTTGGCCTGGTGATACAGCTCAGAAGGGTAGAAATGTCTGCTGCCCAGCTCGACGATCTGAGTTTGACCCCTAGGAACCAATCATATGATGGAGGAGGATTGATTATTGTAGGTTTTCTCCTGACCTCCACACAAGTGCTGTGGCATGCAATGCCCCCCCCCCCCGATAAACAAATAAAATCAGCTGGGTGGTGGTTGCCCACGCCTTTAGCCTTTAATCCCAGCACTTGGGAGGCAGAGGCAGGCGGATCTCGGTGAGTTCGAGGCCAGCCTGGTCTACAAGAGCTACTCTGGGACAGCTAGAACTGTTACACAGGGAAACCTTGTCTTGAAAAAAAATGTATTTAAAAATAATTTAAAAATGTAAGATTCACCCATAATCTCCAGAGATCCTTAGATTTCCCAGGGGAGAATTTCTAGAATAAAAGATATTATGGGACAATGAGGAAGTTTTAACTTTAAATGAAAGATATGAAGAAAAATATTTGATGAAAGGTTTGGAAAGTGGCGGGGGAGTAGAAAGTCCCTTCAGTTTTGAAGTAAAACTTGAAGCCTTCTGTGTTTTGGGGAAGAAAAACTGTACACCCAGAGCACGACATCTCTTCAGTGAGTGCTAAGTCCGGTAAATAAAAACAGATGGAAGGAATAAAGGCTGGCCTGCCTTCTGGAGGCCACAGTGAGAGTCCAGTTGGGGTGACAGTTTCTATGGGAAAGTTGGTTGATGGTGAAGAGTCAGAGATTTTTGTGGATTTATTTCTGCCTCAGTCATATGGTGAATCGGGGCATTATGTCATTCCTTCTCATTTGCCTTCTTTCTCTCTTTCATCTTCCTTAAAGAAAATTTCCTTTAGCATCTCAAAATAAAACAAATAAAGTCTTCCAGTTTTCTTGCCTCAGGGGCCCAACAAGCCAGTGAGCAGATTTGTCACAGGCCATTCAGCACTCTTGAATTAAAACAGAGATGGAACCGCTCGGGTGGCTGTAATATAGATAAAAGGGGCCGGCCTCGCTCAAAAAAACGAATCTGGTTTTCTTCGACTGCACCTCAGGAAAGGTCAAATAGGATTAAGATTTTTAAGTTGACCAGAACAAAGATAGATGACTTGATTTTCAGTGCAAATTTGGTTATGTCAAACCAAGTAGCACCAGAAGTATGATCGATTAACCTCTGGGGAGTCGATGGCATATTTCATTTCAGTCCCTTCGGAGTCCCGGTGGGCACTGTACTGTCTCTCAGGATGATGGATTCTCAGGGATTTCCCAATGCCTATTAATGCCCTTCATCCACTGTGCTGACATCAGTCATCTGAATGGTGGGAGCTTTTTATATGAAGATGCTGTAAAAGGAGTCATTGGCTTCTCTTGTTCATGGTAGTTACCTGTTTGGGTAGTGAAGAGATGAGGATTTTAGAATTACACCATTAAAATTAGCAAGATCTGAGGCTTAAATTCTCCAGAGTTACAGTAAAGAAGATCTCTATTTTGAAGAATATTTTTCCTTACCTGTTTTGAAAGACGCTTTCTTTCAAATTTTACCCTAAGCACTTGCATATGTTTTGCAGGTTATTAAAGCCCCAAGTTTCCGCACCTGATTGTGGTGGG
The DNA here is from genome assembly GCA_004026605.1 of Ondatra zibethicus. Classification (NCBI taxonomy): domain Eukaryota; kingdom Metazoa; phylum Chordata; class Mammalia; order Rodentia; family Cricetidae; genus Ondatra; species Ondatra zibethicus. The sequence continues at coordinate 78,626 of PVIU01004665.1, forward strand.
GCTGGCAGGAAGGGATGTGGAAGAATTGAAGCTAATCACGAAGAGCAGGAGAAAACAAGAGAATCACCTCCGAAAACAGGATTTGCAGCTGCCATCTTTGGATTGAGTCCTCTGAGGGAGATCAGATATTATGCTAGTTACTGGAATGTTTTAAAAAAATAAAACCGCAGTCATTTCTCTTCCTTCATTTTGAAAAGAAATAAAATTTAAAATGTATAATATCTATATTCTGACTCAATATTCCTCTATTAAGAGATTTCTAAAAATTAAGGACAGATACAATTTATTTTAACCAAATAATATTTAAGATACAGTTGAAATCAATCAGTTGGGCTAATTAAAATATTTTGGACAGTTTACCCTAAATATAATATTTGGATAAGTAGGTCTGTGTACAGATAGTTGCAGAAGCTATAATAAAATATAATAAAATCAACATGCTACAAAAGAATCATAAGCAACATGCTACAGAAACCGGGGAAATAGTGGAGGTGGGTTAACTCAAGAGCGAGAAGAAAGAGGAGGGAGGAAGGCAGAGGCAGCACACAAATGAGGAGAAACCAAGAGCCTCAACATGTGAAGATTTAGATTCTTTTTTGTTTTTTCGAAGTGTCCAATTTTTATTGAAATATACTGTAAATGATATTTAACTGAAGACCATCAGAAGGCAATACACCCCTTAGTATAGGGGAAACTACATATATACAGAGATTTTAAAGCATAGATAGTGGTTTTTGCTTGTAAGCCCAACATTTGGGAGGGGAATGCAGGAGGAACAGCATGACTTAGAGACCTGCATGGAGTACGCAGTGCATTCCAGGCCCAGCCTGAACTCTAGAGACAGACCTGGTTTCCAAACAAAACAACAGCAAAAAGCATACAGTCGGATAGTTTTCCTAGAGAATGGGAGACTGCTTTTTTTTTTTATATTGCCACAAATAAGAAAAAACATGAATCAAGAAAGGGGCTAACTTCAGTTCCTTCTGAGGAAATACTGCATTAGCAGGTAATTGACAGAGATGCCCTGGAAGGAAAGGCAGTCCTCTGCATCAGAGATGAGAAATGGCTCCCGTAACAGCGTGTGTGCAGCCACTAGACCTGACGTGAAGGCAAGGGCACGGATTTAAAAAGAATCCCTGAGGATAGACTCCTAACCCTAGGGATATGAAGGAAGACTAAGAAGTGACTGGGAAGAACAAAATTTAGATTAAGAGAAGATAGAAAGATTGAGAGAGAGAGAGAGAGAGCCAGAAAGCAAGAACGAGAGGGGGAGGAGGGAAGAAGGAAGGAAGGAAGGAAGGAAGACAGAAAGCATAATTTCTAGAAGTCAGAAAAAGATGCCAAGACAGAATAAAATGGTGAGCATCATTGAAAGCTTGAATGATAAGACCCCTAGACTACGGCCTTGACAGATACAAGGACACTTACGATTAGCAATTCAGGAACACAACCACGTGTGGAGGTTGTGAGGAAGTGAGAGGTGAGAAATAGTAACTGTGAAGGTTATTTTTTTAACTTTATTTTTTAAAACAATCTCTTTTAGTTTACATACCAGTTCCAGTTTCCTCTCACTCCCTTCTTCCACCTTCCCCCACTCTACCCCCCACCCCATTCCTCAGAGAGGATGAGGTCTCCCATGGGGAGTCAGCAAACTCTGTTACATCACATTGAGGCAGGACCAAGCCCTCCCACCCCTGTATCTAGGCTGAGAAAGGGATCCCTACAAAGGCAATGGGCTCCAAAAAGCCAGTTTATGCGCTAGCGGTAAATCCTGGCCCCACTGCCAGTGGCCCAAGTCATACAGCTGTCCCCCACATTCAGCGGGCCTAGTTCAGTCTAAGGCAGGTTCCCCAGACATCAATCTGGATTCAGTGATGTCCCACTAGTTCGGGTCAGCTGTTTCTGTGGGTTTCCCCATCATGGTTTTGACCCCTTTGCTCATATTATTGCTCCTCCCTCTCACGATTGGTTTCCAGTAGCTCAGTCCAGTGCTTAGCTGTGGGTCTCTGCATCTGCTTCCGTCAGTTACTGGATGAAGGTTCTGTGATGACAATTAAGGTAGTCATCAATCTGATTGCAGGGGAAGGACAGTTCAGGCACCCTCTCCACTATTCCTTAGGTTTTTAACCGGGGTCATCCTTGTGGATTCCTGGGAATTTTTCTAGTGCCAGGTTTCTTGCTAACGCCATAATGGCTCCCTCTATCAAGATCTCTTTCCTTGCTCTCCCTCTCTGTCCTTCCCCCAACTTGGCCATCCTGATCCCTCATATTCTCATCCCTCCTCTCTTCTCCCCTTCTTCACCCTCCTCCCCTTCCATCCTCTGCCCTACCCCCCACACTCCCAGTTCACTCAGAAGATCTTGTCTATTTCCCCTTCCTAGGGGGATACACATGTGTCTCCCTTAGGGCTCTCCTTGTTACCTAGCTTCTCTGGGGTCATGGATATCCTTTGCGTTCTGTCTGATATCCACTTATGAGCGAGTACACACCATGTTTGTCTTTCTGGGTCTGGGTTACCTCACTCAGGATGATTTTTTTCTAGTTCCATCCATTTGCCTGCAAATTTCAAGCCGTCATTGTTTTTTTTTACTGCTGAGTAGTACTCCATTGTGTAAATATATCACGTTTTCTTTATCCATTCTTCTGTTGAGGGGCATCTAGGTTGTTTCCAGGTTCTGCCTTTAACAAATAATGCTGCTATGAGCAAACAGTGCAGTGCTGAGCCAGCCCCGACCCTCACTGGGCCAGGGAGAACCAGCCCCCTCACTGACCCTACCTCCTGTTGGCCCTGCCTTTCATAGAAGGAAAGCTGGCCTCCCCCCCCCTCACCTTCCTGGGAGAGCTGGTTCGGCCCCTTGCCTGAGCGGGTGGTCCCAGTGACCAGGACTGACCATCTCAGCTACCACCCAGGCACACATCCAGAGTTTTGAGTTGGCACTCCTGAACGTCTACCCCATCTTTGACCTGCTGGAGTGTGTGAAGGGCATGGCCCTTCAGGACCATGGCTGCAGGATCTTTATGACTTGGGGCAACAGCAGGCTGTCTGAGAGGAGATTCAGTGAGGGTCCATCATTGGTGCTGTACCAGAAGCCAGAGGCCTTGAACCTGACTAGCAACATCCAACACAAAGAATAAGGATAAGTCCATTGATTGAATGAATATAAGTATACATAGTGCATACCATATGATAGACACTGTTCTGAACTATTACAACAATCCTTGGCTTGAGTGTCTCTGCCCCCTCAAGAAACCTAGTGGGGGAGAAAAAATAGATGAATTTACTGGAGCCTACTCCAGAGGAAAGAGTAAAGTGAAGGAAGAGAACACAGAGTCTCCTAAGGAAGGTGAGATGAACCTTCCACATGGGTGGTAAAGAGAGCTCTCACTGAGAACTCACACTTGAGTGAGGACTTGAAGGGACTAGGAAGTGGTGTGGATACTGGAAGAAAGAATGTAACAGACAGAACAGCAAATGAGAAATGGTTTCAAGTGGGTATGGGCCTGAAGGGGCTAAGGGGACATGGTGGGAACAGTAGTGAGTTGAGGTACTTTGTGGAATGAGCTCTGGATGTGAGGTGGAGCTATGGGAGAGACAGGCAGGCCTTGGTGTTCTTAGCCTTGAGGTAGTACAACCCAGCAGTGTGTGCACAGGATCCTGCCGACTACTATGTTAGGAACTTTCATGTTTAGACTGCTTTACATTTCATCCTCAATCGCATTCTCACAAAATGCAGCAGAACTCCGTGCTTCCCTGGTGAAGGAACTGAACTTGGAGAAATTAAAATCATTCACTCATTAATAAGGACTTGGATCATCATGAGCCATCATGGGCAGGAGCTGTCCTGACAATGCCCTGTGCTTCCTGTGATCACGTGGAACCCGTACAGATGCTCAGGTGAAAGGGGTATGGTAGCGGTGGTGGTTTCAGTGAGAAATGTTCCCCATAGTCTTGTGTATTTGAATACATGGTCGCCAGCTGGAGGCGCTGTTTGTGGCACTTATGGGACCCTTAGGAAGTGCAGCTTTGCTGAAGGAAGGTTGTCTCTTGAGGCAGTCTTTGAGGGTGTCAGCCTCTCCCTACTTTTAGCGCTGGCTCTGCTTCCTGGGTCCAGCTGAGATGTGATCGCTCACTGTCCTGCTCTACCTGTCATTCTTTCCCCACCACAATAGATGTGTAGCTTCCTGAAGCCCAAATAAACATACATGCATTGACACTCATTAATACAGCAACATGTAGGTGATTTCAACCATAACTTTACACATAAGATGGTAGGCTTACATTCATGCTCCTTCAGGAATGGGAATACGTTGAAGACTGACGCTGGTCAGATGTTCATGCTTGACAAGTACTCTGAGCAAAAGCAGGGCTGGGGGTTTAACTTTCTGTTGCTACAATCTAATCATTATCAATTGAATGGTAACAGGGTGAGAGGTGTAGTGTGCTCTGTGTGTGTCTGTGCACACACATGTGTGTGTGTGTACGAAGTTTCTTCCTACCTTCTTCCTGTCTGGTTATTGTATCTAAAGGTTAAAGTGGATCTAGGTAATGGATAATGTTTCTCAGTTCTCAGATTCTAGAAAAATACTCTTAAATGATCAATACTTTTATGACCTTTACACTTTTTGTAAAGCCTTGTGTTAGAATTTCTTAGTAGAGACCACTAGTGTAGTCTGGGTTTTAACTTTTTAGTTTTGGTAGATGAAGCACAATGATATACCCAGTAAATACAGAAGCAAAGCTTTGCAACCACTGTACTATTTTTCAGTATCCCATTATGTTCCCATTTACCCTCTCTGAGTTTCTGACCCTATGTCAGCTTCAAAACTTTGCTGTGGCTTTGACCACATTTTTGATTCCCCATTTTGGATTGTTTTTGGCAGAGAAATCTACTACCAGTTCAAAATAGAACAGGCTGAGATTATGGCGCTGTTATTAATGTCTCTTATAAATGTTTCTGTTTCAATGAAAATGCGAAGAGAAATAGTCATTGTATTACAGTTGTCAGCCACGTATGTTGAAATAACCAAACTGAGATCATGTGAGGATAAATACGAATGCAATTAAAATTTTTAGAAAACACAAAATATCACAAATATCTGAGAAGCCAAACCCAAACCACTTGCTGTATTCCTATGGATTGATGGCCCAAACCCACAAAATTGAGGTGTTTGATGGAGACTTAATGTTAGGGGATGGATTCCTCTTTTTTTTCTTTTTTGCACACGACACCTAACCACAAGTAATGCAAAAGAAGCTACCTTCAGCAATTTTTATTTTAATCAACAAGGAGAAAATGGGGTGAGTCCCAGCTGGGAAGAACACTCAATATCTTGATGCTGATGCTTCAGAAGTGAGTTAAGACATTACTAACCACAGATTATGTATCTTCTTATTGAACTATTCCACATTTATGCTAATTTGGTCATTTGTATCTGTTTCAGTCATTACCCAATTTCTCAGCAAATTCATTCTTGAAACACAGAATGCTTACTGAACACAATAGCATGAGCCATGGGGTTGCTCTAAAGAGGCTTTGGCAGTTCCTTGGCTAATCAGCTGTTCACTGGGTTTGCTGGGTCTCTTGACTCTATTCTTGTGGAAAACAAGGACTCCTTGGGAAAGGAGACTTCATCCTCAGTCTCAAGACTTGTTCTTCTTGTACCCTCTGCTTCTTTCTCAACTGCTCCACTGACCTAAGGAATGAAGTTTGGTGGCTGATCAGATTTGGAAATGTAGGCTTCTGTAGGTGCAGAGGAGATAGGAGGTGGCTCAGTCTATAATCCACTTTGGGCAGAGGAAAATAATGGAGTCTCTCACTGGAGAACTGGTGGATCAGCATTGGGGAGGTGGATTGGGGTGAAGTAGAGGGGGGAGTGAATCCAGTCAAGTTTCAGAACAGGAAGGACCTTTTATACTGTTAGTATTTTAAGGCACGTTCAGTGATTTGAGCAACTTGTGGGAAGCTGGAGACAGAAGTGATCATGCGCTCTGAATCTCTCAAAACATGACCAGCTGTGAACAATTATTTCATGGGTTTTCTATAATATTCATAAGTTGCCTAGTCTGTCTTTTGTAAAGAAGTTTCTTTCAAAATATATTTCCTGTGAGCTGAAGAGATGGCTTAGTGGTTAAGGGTACTTACCGCTCCTGCAGAGGAACTGGGTTCATTTCCCAGCACCTCCATGGTGGCTTATAACTACCTGCAACTCCAGTTTCAGGAAATCCAATGCCTTCTTCTGATTCTGTGGGCATTGAATGCACGTGGTGCACACACAGACCAGCAGGCACTCACAATACAAATAGGATAAATATATCTTGAAAATATACATACATACTATATTTCCCTGTCTAATATCCTTCCCTCATAATAACTGCCTACTAACACTCTTACAAGAGCCAAGGTTTGAATCTGGCTAGAGATATTAAAAGAGAAACAATTGTGACTTTTGATTTTCTCATACTTTATATACCATGAAGGGAACCTACTGAGAATGGACAGTGTCCCTTTAGGCCATTTATTTATAAAAATTGATAAAAATGATAGTTTTTAAGAAAATACTTTCATGAATAAGGTTCTTTTGTCTAATTTTGTATACTCTGTGCCTACTTTTGATATTTTAGAATATTTTTAAAGAAATGGTCTGTTAGGATCTACTAACACAGAAATGAATCATGTTCCCAAGGTTGGGTTCCAAATCTCCTAAAAGAACTAGGCCTCTTTCTTTACAAATTTGAAAACGATGAAAACAAATCATTATAGTAATAAGTAACCAGCCCCCTTCCCTCCCTCCTTCCCTTTCTCTGCTCCTCCCCCCCTCTCTCTCTGTGTGTTTAACTCTGCCTATCTCGATGTGTTTTCTTATTGAATCCTATTTTCTCTTTGATCATCTAGTGCTTTCTGGCTTAGTAAGATTTTTCTTTCTTGCTCATGGTTAGGTTAACAAACACAGGAGAAACACATTGTTTGGATTAAAATTTATTTATCTTCTTTACTAAGAATATTTTTAGAAGTTGGCATGTGGTGGCACTAAGTGCTTTTCACCTGAGATGACCTTATCTCAATGTTTGGAATATCCCAGCGCAATGTTATATTTTTAAGTGAGGGTGGTCATGGTTTGTGGTATCATTCACACTCTTAATCCCTTGCCTTTACTATATGTGCTCTGTGCCTCTTGGTGTTCATTCTGCCAAATTCTGTCCAGTTTCTTAGATGCCTGTTTTTCTGCTGTGTTTGGGTGCGGGAAGGGTGGATTCATTAACAATCAGAGACAGCTTTGAAGATGGAAGTACTGTGTTCATGCCACCGCGCACTCTACGCCCCCTTCTCTCCGGACTATAGAGGTCCCCCTCAGTCTCAGTTTCACAGGCAGAGGCTCTTGGCTTAGGATGCTTTACAGGACTTCCAAAGGAAAAGGCCTGAGGTTTTACAGGGGAAGATAGAATAGACTTAATAGAAATACTTTTTCCCTACAGGATTTCCAAAAATGTAGCCAGCACATTATGGATCAAATTCCCTATCTTTCTCATTGTTTTTAAGGAGTAGGAGATGATATAAGTGACTTATTCTCCAAATCTTTCTCATGACCTAGAATGACATTTCCACTAAGAGACACTGTCCAAGTTAGTCATCTTCAGGACCACGCCCCGGCTGGCTAGAATCCTAGCCTCTGTCACTTTCTCTGAAATTGACACGTCTCTCCTCTGTAGTACTGGTCACACATTCCTGCACTCTTCTCCCTTCACCCTGGGACCTCCACCCTCATCTTCTTGAGATCACGTAGGAAACTTTATCGCTTGGACCCTGTTTTAGGTTGCGCGCCTCTTCTAATATCAAACTTCATTACAACCAGTGACCAGTGGCTACCAATGGGTTACATCATATGGCTTGAGTTGATCTGGATGAAGCCACAGGCTTGGTGAGCATGGCCCTGCTAATGGCTCACAGGGTCTTGCTCTGCTCCCTGAACACTTCCAAACCATACTGATACCACAGAGCCTTCATCTCCCACTATCCTTTCTGAATGACCTGAAATAGATTTCTTTCCTTTTTTTTTCCCCTGTAAGTGGAAGGATAGAGAAACTTCTGTGAAAATTACAAAGACATGCACAATCCAAACCAAATGAGGGACATATTTCTTCATTTTCAGAGACGGCGGTGAAGATTCGTAAACAGATGTACAGCCAAATAAAGTATTGCTTTGGTACACTCTGTCTCCGTGAAAAAGCCTCCTTAGTTTGGGCTTGCAAAGTGAATGTTCACGTCTGAGATTTTGACTGCAAGGACTCTTTATTCTAAAATCTTACTTGGAAAGAAGTGATTTACTTCCCCCTCCCCCTCTTGTTGATCATCTTGTATTTTTGTTCTCTCACTTGGTTTAACTACACATAACAGTTATAATAATTAATATTCGTAAAGCACCTGGAACATGCCGTGCATGCAATAGATGCCTTTCCCAGAATATTTCATTTAATGCCCGTGTAGCTCTTTACAGTGGATTTTACTATTCCCATTTTATGAATGGAGAAAGGCAATCTCGGAGAGGTAACTTACTTGGTTGAAATCTAGGTCACAGAAGTTCATGCTCCATCTTGTATTTCATTTTCTTTTGGGATTCAGTTTTGCCTTGGAACACATCATTCTCAAACCACCTCAGCATTCAGCAAGTAAACCTGGGTGTTCTGAGAATAGGGCTTGGTGGGACTAGCAGACTGACGTGTGTTTAGATGGCTAATCTTGTCAAAAATGATGCTCTTTGCCTCTGAATTTGTGCCTTCATCCCTTGCTTCATATGGAAGGAGTAATTAAGAGCTTGGTTTTAAAAGGTCCCCTGTGGACTTACAGGTGGAAATCAAAATAAATAAATAAATAAAAAGAATTGTGTTACCAAAGGATATTTTTATCTCTTCTAATTATTTATGTTAGAAGCTTGGATATACAGTTTGCTAAGATTATCCTGTGATGTTGTCTTAGCCAGCATTCTACTGCTGTGAAGAGACACCATGACCACAGCACTTACTATAAAGGAAAGCACTTAGTTGGGGTTTGCTTACTGTTCCAGAGGTTTAGTCCATTGTCATCATGGCAGGAAGCAAAGCAGGATATTGCTAGAGAAGCAGCTTGAGAGTTTCTACATCCAGATCCACAGGCAGCAGGAAGAGAGACAAGACACTGGGCCTGGCTTGAGCTTTTGAATCCCCAAAGCCTGCCCCCCATTGTCACACTTCTTTCAACAAGGTCACACATACTCTCATGAGGCCACACCTCCTAATCCCTCTCAAATATCCACTCCCTAATGGCCATCCATTTAAGTCTATGAGCCCACTGGGATGATTCCTATTCAAACCACCACAGACACCAAACAGAATTAGTTCTTTCCAGATATTCAGCATGTTGTTTTGGTTTACCCTCCTGTCTTTGTCTTCTTTCTGGTTCTACCTTCTTTGGGTCTCCTACCCAAGGCTCTAAATTGCTTCTTTTCCCGATGCTGTGTTGGTTTTGATGTGGCACACTAAAAACTTCAGCCCTATTCTTTTTGGAACCCTCTGTTTCTCTTCCTATTTATTCCTTTGCTTTAAAGTCTCTGTCTTTACTTCCTCAATGAATCTGGTGCATAGGCAATAACTGTGCAGCTCCTGGCTTTCTTTTCTTCTTCTTCTTCTTCTTCTTCTTCTTCTTCTTCTTCTTCTTCTTCTTCTTCTTCTTCTTCTTCTTCTTCTTCTTCTTCTTTTTTCTTAAAAACAATTTGAATAAATTGTGTGGATATTTTTGTGTATGAGTGTATACACTTGGCCGGGGGATAAACGACTATGCTCATCAATCCTGCTCCCCTATAGCTCTAATCTTTCTGGTCATTACCTGCAAAAACTGTTAGTCTTATCTGTAATTTTGATTTCTAAAACTTGACATAGTTTTAGTATCTAATTCTGCCCAGTTATCATCATTCTCTATATTAATGATAAATTAATATTACTTTTCACTGTTGGCATCATATTAAACAATTTTCTTCAGAATCCAAACTTATTTCCATGAAGAAAATTGTTTAATATGATGACAGCAGTGAAACTGCTGAGTGGGACAATACATCTATTTTTAGTTCTAGAAGAAATAGCCACACTCTTCCAGAGAGTGGTATTGTCTTCTATTCCAGCAATACACAAGTATGTGTAAGGGATGCAGTTTCTCCACATCCTTGCTAGCTTTTAGTATTGGCTAGTGCCACAAAGTTTTATTCCAGTCATTCAAATAGGCTTGTTTGTATTAGTCTGAGATCAAACTTGCTCAGCTATTGATTTTTTTATTGATAGTTTTTCTGCCTACCATACTAGAATACACACACACACACACACACACTATGTATATTGCTACAGTCTTTGCCTATGCTTGTTATTGCTTTACTCCCATGTGTTTTCTTTCAGTGTTTTAAATTAATGCATTTAGTTGGTGTATACAGTAATGGGTATGTGATGGTTGAAACTGTCAGCTTGACAAGATTTAGAATCACTCAAGGTATGTCTTTGAGGAAGACTTGGTTTAATAATGTAGAATAATTTACCTAAATATTCTACATGCTGTGGTCCTACACTGACTAAAAAGGAGAAAGTGAGTTGAGCATTAGCTTCTGTCTCTCTGGTTCCTGACTGTGGGTGCAATGTGACCAGCTGCCTCCCAATCCTGCTGTGACGATGCCTTATCCTGCATCCGGAAGACAACATCACCCAGGTCCCGCCCAGTTTATTTGTCTGGGCTTGGAGAAAAGCGTGAGGATTAAGAAATGGAAGGTAGAAGAATTCAAGATACAAAAGAAGAGACACAGGATAAAGTCAGGAGGACAACCCAGTGAATACTGAATCTGCCCAAGTTTATTTCTCATAGGCTTTATATACCCCAATTCAAAGAGGAGCGGGCAGACAAAAGACTTCTTTACCAAGATACAAGGAACAAACAAAGTAATCACCTTCTCAATACCCCAACCATCAAGAAGCCACAGTCTAGGTCAAAACATCCTGTTAGTAGCCATACCTTGTGTCAAACCTCCTGTCAATAATCTTGAAGGAGCAAGACTAGGCCTGAACTCTTTGACCTTTGGTCAAGGTGGAATGAATCTACATCCATGGGCTCTGACAGGATGACGTCCCCCACAATGATGCCCTGTCCCCCGGAGCTACTCCTCAAGTTGCCTCCGCCAGGTGTTTTGTTACAGCATTGAGAAGAGAGTAACCGACACAATGGGTGTCATTATGGTTTTAACGTGGATGGATTTGCACTTTCCTAACACATACCTTATAATGCCCTTCCCCGTCCCTTCTTTGTCTCTTGTGGGTCCTCCTCTCACCCCCAAGAACTGGCATTACTAAAGTGGCCAAAAATGTCCAGCTTGTTTCCATGGGCTTAATTGCTGTTTGTTTACTTTCCCTTAGTGAATTATCTATTCAAATCATCTACTTTTCTTTTTTATTGGAGGCTTTTTTGTTGTTGTTGTTGAATTCCAAGAGTCATTAAAGCACAATTTGTTGAACATGGTTTATAATTTCTGCTCATTCTCTTAATGGTCTAGAGCAAAAGTTTGAAATGTTGATGATGCTCAATTTCTTTCTTCCTTTTATTGATCTTGTTTTTGTTATTGAGTTTAAATTTTCCTTATCTACTTTCTTTTCACAACCAAACCTGGGGTCTTGTGCCTGCTAGGTCCAGCTGAGAATTTGTTGCTTATAGAAAATTCTGGAAGATTTTTTCCCTCTTATTTACTAAAAGTTTTGTAGGCTTATATGTGTTTTAGTCTCTGATTCATTAAAATTAACTTTTGTTTATGACATAAGATTTTGATCAAAAGTCCCATGAAATCTCCTATTTAGATTAACAAGGAAGAGGTTAGGTGGATTTTAAAAAATACTTGACTTTTATTTTTAACTTAGGAGATGACTAGGGCGTTGGGAATCTCAAGTGCTGAACGACTCCAGAAGAGAATAAAGAAAGGTGGCCATCTCAGCATATTAGTAAAGGCAACTGAGAACTCTATATTGCTCCAGAGTGAGAGAAGTGCATCTGGACGATGGACTGCTTCTCATCACTTCTGTTGATCCATAGACATGATTAATGTCCCCATCTGACTGCCACAGGGCCTAGTTTCTTCTGTAGAGAATGAATTTTTAGTTGAATGACATTAAGTACAAGTCCCCATTTTACCTATGCTTATCTTGCTCATTTCATTTTGTCCTCTGGAAGAAAATACCAGAGATCACCAAATTTTCTATAATTTTCTGTTTCTCTTGAGACAAGGTCTTATTTGTAGCCCAGATGACCTGGAACTTATAATACACTTAAGTCTGGCTTTGAACTTGTGACTATCTTACGTCGTTTGTGTTGGTGTGAACCTCACACTAATCTATAATTTTCTTTTTAAGAGATAAATTTATTTCATTAATTTTAGAAAAGTATAGTTATTTCTTCCTGGAAGGGATCTGAGGGAGGCTTAGGTTAGGTGATATTGATCCAATACTTAGCATAGGCTAGACATTGTCTTAAGAATTTTGTATAATGAAGACTTTTCATCGAAGCCTTCAAAAGGATATTTTAAAACTAATTTTTTATTGACTTTGTATGCGCATGGGTTTTGGGTATAAGTCAGAGGACAACTTGCCGGAGTTAGTTTTCTCTTTCTGCTCTATGGGTCCCAGGTATCAAGCTCAGACCACCAGCCTTAGCAGCAAGCAACTTTGCCCACTGAGTCATTGCACTAGGCTGTGGGTGTCCTCTGTTATGATTTTCACTTCACAGACAAGACTGCTTGAGAACAGGGAGACTGACGAATATTCCCAGGGTTTTACAGCTGGGGATTCTTAAGCTGTGATTCAATTTAGGCAAAGTGGTCTCTGAACGATATGCTTAATCATTTCTCCACCCGGCTTTCTCTCTATCTTATCCTTTGAATATAAAAAGACAGCTCAAGAGGGCTAAGAAATTTCGTGTAGTGACTAATTTCCATATGAGAAACCAGTTTAGCCGAGATACATAGCAAGTAAAATAGATCATAGCATGATAAAACCTAGGTATTTTTCTGTGCATGGGAAAGAAAACTAACGACCCAAATATATATTATAATACTCTGGGCAACTCCATTGATGAATTTTAACCTCCTCATTGGAGACGTATCAAGAAAATACCCACTTGCTAGTAAGGTAATTATGATGTCACTGGGATGGAATTCAAGGGGTGTGGTATTCTGATGACAGGCAGATTGGTTGGCAATTCCACTATCCATTGTTTTGTGCATTCTTGTCCACTCAGGAATGGTGACGGAGATGTGCCTCTCTCTCACATGCTTCTCCTTCATTAGGTAAAGATAGAAATGGCCTATCCACAAATGTCACCACAAACCTGCAATATCATATGACATCCAGGTCACAGATTTATTTCTGAAGCAACTTTATTCTTAGTTTCCATCATACCCCTGAATGGAAAAAGAATTTATAGCTCACGGGTAAGTCCCCAGTTGGTAGCAGACAACTGGAGGCTGGGCAAGGCAAACACTCTGAAGCCACACAGGAAATTTCTGCAGAGCCCATGGGAAGCTCAATGAATGAACTGCATTGTGTGCTATTTATTGGACTGTGCGTGATTTTTGTCTGAACAAGATGTGTTTCCTTCTTCTAGGGACACTGGCAGAGTGTTTCAAGTGATGTAACCAGCTGTCCTAAAAATATCGGAAGTAAAACAACAGAGGGTCCAGCTAAGAGTATAAAGCAAGAGATATACTTTCTTTTTTTTTTTTTTTGTTTTTTTGAGACAGGGTTTCTCTGTGGCTTTGGAGCCTGTCCTGGAACTAGCTCTGTAGACCAGGCTGATCTCGAACTCACAGAGATCTGCCTGCCTCTGCCTCCCGAATGCTGGGATTAAAGGCGTGCGCCACCACAGCCCAAGCAAGAGATACTTAACATGTCTATTGACCCAGCTCGGAATTAAGACCAGAAGAGTACAGAAAAAATAGAAACATGGAGAGATTGTATTTATGCGAGTAATGTTGATGTTGCTAACAATTTAAATTTAATTTTTTGAGTGGAGAGGCATTATAGAAAATCTGGTGTCATGTATTGAATGCTGCAAGAATCTGCCACCTGATTACTGTGCCCCGGTCCAGTTCTTTGTTCTCTGTGATTCCCCTTATTCTCTGACTGGTTGTCATGGTTAAATAAGGAGTGATATAAACAATGACACATATTATAAACACATCATGTGCCCATCTAAGTCCACAGAGCACATTGACTTTTATTTGTATTATCTAAACCATGTACTTTTAACTCAGCATCTCAAAAGAAAGGAATGTGTTAAGATTTCCCTATCATGTATATATTTGGCTTTCTACCCGGGCTGCTCAGACTGTCTGCTAGGAAGAAGTCTTTAAAAGAGGGCAATTCCTCCTGTGCTGTCAATTTTCTTTCAGAGGTCAATTTTGCAACATCATGAAATTGCTATGAGTGTTTCCAATACTTCCTCTAATACTGAACAGCCACCGTCTGTGAACCAACATGCTGCTTTGAGGGTACTCATGTTGCTGGTACCCATTGGCCTTTTAAGTCTTTTTTGGACATCTGTTGCTCAGCATTCCCGTCCCTGTGGGAACTGTCCTTCCTCTACTCCATATGCCTCCAGAGAGGTTACAAAATGGAAAACCTTGTCCCCACCCCCACCCGAAGACAGGGTACACCTATCATGGTCCTGGCAGGAAACAGATGGCAACCTCAAAGTGGGAAATATGAGGATTATTTGATAAGAGTGTTTCCATTGGGGACAGGGTTCCAGAAACCAAAGCTACTGCAGCTGCCACTAAACTTAACACAAGGGAGGTGTCTTAGAGTTTTTATTGCTGTGAAGAGACACTATGACCATGGCAACTCTTATAAGGGAAGCATTTAATTGGGGTGGATCTCATACAGTTTCAGAGGTTCAGTCCATTATCATCAGGATGTGGAGGATGGCAACATGCAGGCAGACATGGGCTGGAGCTGAGAGTGCTACATTTTACAGGCAACAGGAACTCAACTGACTGTCTCACTGAGGGAAGCTTGAGCCAAGAGATATCAAAGCCCGCCCCCACAGTGACACATTTCCTCCAACAAGGCCACACCTCCTAATAGTGCCCCTTTCTTTAGAGGCCATTTTCTTTCAAACCTCCATAGGAGGCAATGTCACTAGCCCCTGGAGAGCCTCTACACCTGACAGGGATAATATCTGACAGTACCTGAAGTTTTGAAAAGGGTTTCTTCAGGGGGAAATTAAAAGGTAACTTAAGAACAATGCTGTAACTTCTCCATTCTCACAGTTTCTAATCTCATGTAAATGTCCTCCATTGTTCAGACCCAATGGAAAGGAGAGAAAAGAGAATCCTTCCAGTTTTTAATTAAAGATAGCCCCCATCACAGATCAGGTAGAGAGAGTGGATCATAGATCACGGCAATATCTATGATTTTATTGTCTGCATAGGGTCCCTCATAAGAGAAGGGACCCTTCTCCTTAAAACCCTCCAGTATTAAAGCTGGAGTTCCCAAGTGAATGGAGATGGTTGGCTTCAGGGACATCAGACGATGTTGACAGGGATGTGGCCACTGGGTATCCGTAGTGATTGGTATAATCTCAGCCATTGCTAGTCATTGTTTGGAGAATTCCTTCCCAGAGTGATGTAAACAATATCCATCCTTCCTCTTAAGGGCTCAATAACAAACCCAGATACCATTCCCCCAAAGTCATTCTGGGAATCCAGTGAGTTTATTAGACTGACTTAGAGAACTTGGGTGAGGGACTGCTTACAGCCACACTGGGAGGTCTTCACCCAGGGTGGATGATGGCTGTGATGTGGATGAGTCTTCTCTTTCAGTTAACTTTTCCCTGCCTATAGCAGCTAGTACCTCTGAGTCCAAGGTCAATTGGAATTAGGAAAGAAACAAATGGATGGGATGTGCAGGAGAGAGGGCAAGAATCTCAGGGGAGGGTTCAGTGATTTCCTCTACCCCCTCATTCTCTGAGGGAAGTCAGCTGTCAACAAGACAACTTGTGATGGTGTCTTGCAAGCAGGCAGAGTCAATCTGGTTAAGATGGTGACGGTTTTGCTCAGAGGACCACATCCTACAAGCGCCATACTGACCATTTGTTTCTCAGTTTTGACCATAATCAGGAAGTCACCAGGCCCTTTTCCTGATCTCTTTTCCCTTACAATAGGTGATTTCAGCACACTACTGAAGCTGGGAGTCAGAGTGTTCTTCAGTGGGGAAGCCAATACTCTCTTGGGAGAGAAAGGCTTCTGTTTATTAGAAGGGACATACGACGTTGGTTCAGGGTTAATGATTCAGTCTTTGTCTTCTTAGCAGGAACTAAGACTTCATGGAACTGTCTGGCCTTGGTAGAAGCAAAGGTGTGGATTAGCTGCAAGGGGAGTTGGGAAACTTTCAAAGGCTTCTGTCCTGATGTCATATTTCAGAAGCAGAAAATTTGGTCTTTGGATGGATATACTCCATGATGCTTCTAATGCCTAAGGAAGAGCTTGCCGTCTCGTTCTTAATGTCATTCCTATCCCGCAGAGCAGTGGGAAAGAGTCTATGAAGTACCTTATTCTTATACACTATGCACTGGCCTTTCAGAGAGTGTTTTCGAGAACCACCGACTGTTGTTAAGTAAACGTACACTATTACACTGAGTCAGGGGAAGGGTGAAGCAAGAAAGGCACTCTGAGTAAATAAATAAATGGAGAGGTGCTTTGGCTAAAACACTGAGTGCCTCTGGGCTGTATTTTGTCTTCATTGCAGGTCACAGACTGTCTAGAATGCCCCACTGGACAAAGAGTTCTCAGTTGTCATTTGGAGCATCAGCCCAGGCAACTTCTGACTGAATGCATTGGTAGGATTTTATGTTGGGCACAATTGTTTTAATCCCTCTCCATATTGATACAAGTGACAGTTTCTACCAAGTGATGATCTCTGGCTCCTTGTCCAGCATTTCAGCTTCTCTGACATATCTGTAGCCTTTTCTCCCCAGTAACCCTACAGTTGGCTCCCTTACAATGGGCTCCACTTAAAGACCTGTCAACCCAAACATGCAATCTGAATTGGAGGGTAGGTGGACGTCTGTCTCTTCCAAAGCTCTGGAAGGTAGCTCCATTTCTGAAGTGCATCGCTCATGTCCAGTTATAAACATAAACTCCATGTGTGTTAAATTTAAAATCACCAGTTTCACATGGTGTGGTTACAGGGTCTCGTCTGATGATATTGGTTGACCTTCTGACTCTCAGTAACAGGTTTCATAGAAACCTGTCTTCGTTTCCATTCATGGGGTTAAAGTTTTGTTCCACAGAGAATTGTCTTCATTTCCAACCATGGAGGCTGAGTTTCATTTTAAGCTTGAATCTTTATGGGTGTGTGGGCATGTGCACATGTGTGTGCATATGCTTGTGTGCCTGTGTGTGTATTCTGAAATTAAAATATCTTAACCAGAATGAAGACTGTCAGTTCGTTGTGAGGTTTCTGTATGCTGGCTCAGTCTAAGTGTCTTTATCTGAAGAGTGAGTTATTTATTGGTGCTAAGGTGTGCCTAGCACCCTGCAATACTTAACAGAAATGAAACGATAATAGCCACTCTTGATCATACAATAAAGGAATGACTTATCACAGAGAACACCACACAGCTAATCCTCCATCATTCTAGCTTCACGGTCAAACAGTCAGCATGCAGCTTGTGTCCTGACTTGACCCCTTTGTTATGTAAAGTGGTACAAACTGATGAATCCACACAGACATTTCTTTGGGGAGATGACTAGTGGTTTTTGTCTGTCAACCTCGGATAAAGAAAACAGGCTTATCGGAACCAAGAGGGCTAAGGAATCCGAGACTGTAACTAGTTGGACACTGTGGGATCCTTTCCCTGGAAGTACACTGGCACAGGGTGTCCCCCATCTTCTCAGGTCTAGATGACCTCTAAGTTTCCCAGCCTCTGGACATTCTTTGCTGCTTTCCTAGGAAACAAGGACACAGATGCACTGCCCGAGGACATAGAATGAATCAGCATCTACTTTAAGATCCTGATTCCCAAACCTGGGCTGTAGCCTTAGAGAATGTGGGAGCCAGAAGAACTGCTTTTACTGATTTTTTTTTTGTCATCAAAAAAAAAAAAAAAAAAAAGCTTTGGAAATCACTTTCTCATCACTAACACTATTGATTTTCGACTTGATATTGATAGATTTTTAAAAAGACATTTGCATGTAAATTGAGCAGGCTCAATGATCAGCATTTGCATTTATATTAGCAGGGTGCTTATTGCCATTAATTATTTATTGTGCTTAGCTCTCCTGAAAGTGGGATTTTGCCCTACATTTCACAGCTGAAGCAGGTTTCTAAAGGCAGGTGGTACATTACCAAGCTCAGCATGGGTTAGCATCTTACTCCACCTACGCCTGTGAAAAGGACTTCCATACACAGGTGGGCACTCAGCTACACAGATTTGCTTTCATACGAATCCTATTGTTTGGAAGTTCCATCGTGCGTTGTTATGGAAACCTTTGGTTCATTTGTGCTAGCGTGTTTGGCTAACCTGTACAGAGCAAACCTTCTGGATGTTCACAAAAGCAGAGAGAAAAGTCTCACGAACAAGGATGCACAGGAACCTGCACCAAAACGGCAAGCAGTGTGTTGACACTTTCCTTCTGTCTATGATCACTTCCTTGGTCTCTGTTGGGTTTTGTTTACTGAAAAAATTTTCAAGCCCATCTTATATGCCATGGATAGCTTACCAATAAATCCTTCAGAGAACAAGTGAGGACTTCAAACAAGAATGTCAGAACCCTGATGCTAGTGACACCCCTACCACAGTTAGCATCATTATCCAGGGGCACCTTAATCCTAGTCTCAGGTCATTTGATGTCTCAAATCAAAAGCCAGTGTCTGTGGTTCTTTTTACTTCAGTATTTTCAGTTTGAGGAGAATTCATGGGAAACCACTATGAATCAGAAACAAGGACAAAACAGACTACAGTAGTTTGTCCCTGACCTATATGTCTCATCATCATGTAGAGAAGACAGCCATGCTAAATTACCCTCAGGCACAGAGCAGGGAAGGCTGCCCGAAGCTCTTTGTCTTGTGCAGTCAGTGTCCAGGTGAGGTTGAAGGTTCAAGTTGAAGCTAACACAAGTGAAGGGATTGCTATGTTTGAGTAATTCTACTGCTTGCTGTCTGTCTTAACCTGCTAAATTCCCCCAACAATCCAGTAAGGTAGATATTCTCATTATTTCTGGTCTGTAGAATGAAATACCGATTGATTAAGTAATGTAGGTTTTGAAAAGTGGGAAGACATTCGGCAGGATATTGGGCAGTGAAGAAAGAAGCCAGGGTGTGAGTTCACATTGCCTGACGTCTGGGGGCCAGAAGTGGGGGTTAGGGTAAGGGAAGGGGAAGATTCACAGGGAGGAAGGAGACTTTACAAAGATGGGATGACTGGAGGTCAGAAATGCCCAATAAAGGAATCTGAAGGGGTTTTCAAATAGAAAATAGATATCACTGAAAATATATGCTTATGTGTGTATATATTCACATACACATAAATTTAAATATTTTTTAATTTTTTGAGAATAGCATTCAATGTATTTTGGTTATATTTACTCCTAATTCTTTCCTATAACTCCTAACAGTTCCACCTTCCTATTACAACTATGTGTCCTTTTTTTTTCCTTCAAATAACCCACTGTCTCTAATTTGTGCTGTTTATGTATTCTTGAGATTTGAACCTACCCACCAGAATCTATACCCTTAAACTAAACTGATTCTTCCTCTCTCAGAAGCCATCAACTGTCCATAGCTCACCAGCTAGGGGTGAGGGTTCATGACCCCCCTTCCTACTTCATGCTAGACAGTTGACTGGCTTGATCTTGTTCAAGTCTTAAGCTGACAACTGCTGCTGCTGTGAGTTCATGACCTATCATGTCCAAAATATACTGTTCCACTCCATTATCCCGACTTCCTGCTCTTACAATCTTTTCAGCCCCTCTTTCATGATGGTCCCTGAGTCTTGGAGAAGGGGTGCCTACAGATCCTCCATCTGTGGCTGAACGTTACTCAGACCCTGATTCTTTGTACTTTAACAAGTTGTGACGTTCCACATTAATTACCATTCCATGCACAAAGAAGCTTCTCTGATGAGGTCTGAGAGCTGCACTGAACTATGGGTAGGAAGATATAAATTGAGTACACTTTGACACTATGTTCATTCATTAAAATAAAATATAGGTTTGGTCTTGGGGCCCAAGAGATCCCAAACATCGACTATTGCCCAGATTTGCAGCGCCAAGCATGTACTTCCTCCTGTGAGTTGAACCCGAAATCCAATCAGAAGGCAATTGGTTAGCCCCATAACGTTTGTGCCTTTGTTGTACCCATGGTCATACCTTGTTATGTGTCATTATTGTACTTCACTTCTGGGTAAAAGTGTTGATGAGCTTCTGTCTCCCAGTGGCCTGCATTGTATCTGCTAGTATTCGCTAGTCAGCAGGAAGGATGCTTCCTGGCTAGTACTGACTTGATTTCTCCATGTCTTATGATGAATGTATATGGTATCTTCACCACTAGGGTCTTATAATCAAATTCTTCTAGGCAACCCAGGGCAATAACAATAGGCTGTATTGTTTTGAGGTTCTCCAGGACACCTTCAACTAACAACCTGAGGGGAGCTATCCCACATATGATTTTTTTTTTAAATTGTCCATCTATGGCTTCTAGGATAAGTACAATTCCAAGATAGCACAGATAGCACAGTTTTTTTTTCTTTGAGACAGGGTTTCTCTGTAGCTTTGCAGCCTATCCTGGAACCCACTCTGTAGACCAGGCTGGCCTCAAACTCACAGACATCTGCCTGTTTCACGAGTGCTGGGATTAAAGGCAAAAGCCACCACTGCTTGGCTGGCAAGTGTTCTTATATGGGGAGTTTAGTTTCAAATTTTTAGATTTGTGCATTTTATATGTATTAATTTTGAAGTTTAATAAAGTAGGAACTTTATTCATGATTCATTGATGGGGAGGCGAAAGAAAAATAAGGGAGTGAGGATAGTAGAACACAGGTGAAGTGGGAATAATGAGGATGGAGGTTGAGGTTGGGAGAAGGATGGGGAGAGGAATGTAATCACATTTGCATTACAGAAAGAAAAGTCTGTTGGTCCTGTTTTTACAGTGGGATAGGGATTTCCTGGGAAATCTCTGGGAAAGTATCTACAAATGAAAAAGCCACAAAAAAACCAAAATTAAAACTATGTGTGGTGCTAGTGATTGAGCCCAAGGTTTTGTGTATGCCAAGCAAGTGCTCAACCAATAGAATGATATATATATATATAGTTTTCTCTCTATATATGTATATTAATATCAATATATATATAATGTGTGTATGTATTTCCTTAGCCCTCAACCCAATAAAATTTGTGTCACACTGGGTTTTTAAAGGTTCTTAGGATGTCCTTTTATAATTATAAAAGGTAATAGTCATAGGATAGTGTAAGGCACTGGCTGAGTGTATACAAGGCTCTCAGTTCAACCACAGCACTAATATTTTAGAAGATTTTGGAAAATACATAAAGAAGGCAGGAAAGTTCTGTAATTCTAGGAGAGGAGTCTTCGTTCACTTACCATATGTCAACAATTTTGATGTCTTTAGATATTCACAGCCATGACTTTGAGTGAATGTCTTTTATCCAACAGTGATGTGATCGTTAACTGTTCTCACACTACGGGGCAGCCAGGTTTTGACACATACCTCATTTGTTTGTTTGTACTTAGAAAATGACGTCTGTTTATATTTATACCATTTATGCCTATACAGAGTTGGTGTCCTTCCTTATTCTACAGGTATTGTGACTAGGGCGATTACTGACACGTTCCACATTAGCTGCCCTTTCAGGCCCACACACAAGCAAGTAGTAGCCGAAGGAGGAGACACCAAGCTTGACAATGCTGGGTGCAGTCTGGACTTGCCGCTGCAGCCTCCATTCACCATGGGGCATTTTGAATGATCATGCATCTGACATGTGGATGACTGGACTTGACCCAGGTCTATGTGGCAGGTCAGCACTCAAGTTCTTTCTGCTGTCATCAGACATCTATTTCTTTTCCAGAGAGTCCTTCCCTTAATGCAGCAGTCACCCCTAAAATCTACTCATAGTCACTTCTGTAGCCAAGA
Source organism: Ondatra zibethicus (assembly GCA_004026605.1). Taxonomy (NCBI): domain Eukaryota; kingdom Metazoa; phylum Chordata; class Mammalia; order Rodentia; family Cricetidae; genus Ondatra; species Ondatra zibethicus. The sequence goes on from PVIU01004665.1 coordinate 100,822, forward strand.
GAGCAGACAGGGAAATCCAGAGTTTTGAGCTTTTCCAAATGGAGCCGGCTGTTCAGCTGTTGAAAGTGGGGCCTATTTTGTGGAAAATTTCACTTATACACCTTTAAGAAATTCATTACACCAAATCAACACACTGTGTTCATTTTTTAATGCATCCCAAAATTAATGATTTGTATTCATTTTCAAGAATGTCATGGTTAGATTGCTTGGGAGCCTGGGTATAAAATGCAGGTATAGTGCCCTTGGGACTATCTGAGACTGCTGTTATATCCCTAACTGACAGATCTCTGTACCATTCTTTTAAGGTCATGTTGTTGGCCAGTGTTATATCTACTGGGTATTACACTATCTTGTATGTGTATAAAGAGAAACAATTCAAATTGTTGGCACTTCACAATGAAAATAAAATTAAAATAGCATATTCTTATAATATGTGGTAAGAGCAAGAATATCATGTTGTTTAGATTTTATTTTCTATTAATACTATCATGTAGAGACATTGATTGGTTTATGCAACAGAAATGAATTGTATCCTGTCCTATTGGTTCTAATTAGATACTAATATAATTACAGATACTAAATTTCTTTCTTTAATATATGATTTTTATTAATTATTTGAGAAAGCTGTATAATGTATTTTGGTCATATTCCACTTGCAAATGTGGTTGAGTACTATTAAAAAATAGTCTTATATTTTGAAAATGATTTATCCTAATCTATAATGGCTTTATTGTTCTGTAATTAAAGAGCTGCAGAAACCCAGACTTTTTTTTTATGAATGTGGTATCCCAGGCATTATTAGGAGATCCAGATAATTAACAAATAGTCAACTTAATTACCAAGAACACTTCTGAATATAAGGCCATTAACAAGTGGACTTATAAAGAGACTGATAGGGAAACAGCACTCATTCTGTTAATCTGTATTTCAGGAAGACACCTCAGCCTGAAATGGGAAAGGCTGACGTGTAAGGGGAACACTTTACTGACACTTATCCAGCCTTAGAAGTGGTACACACAGCATTTGATTTCGAAGAACATACTGTGTGATACCATTCCTTGAATGACATCAGCAAACATTTACTCATCCCAAATAAGGAACTGACAACAGGCCAAAATAAGGGCACCATCCAAATCCAATTGAGTAAATCAATGAGTTTTATTATACTATAGTATGATAGCTTATATACTATACTAGTATAGGTGAGGGATTATTTACAGGAGCAGAGATTACTCCAAGCAGCTGTGTCACCCACAGCATGGGTGACAGTCATGAAAGCTGGAAGTCTGGCTCTAACAGACAACTCAATAGGGTTGAGGGAATCTTTTATTGCTCAGTTAGTCTGAGCCTCTCCAGGTTGTTCATCTGGTCTGAGCCTCTTCCAGGCAACACAAAATGTTTGAGAGAATCCCCCAACTTGATTACTTAAGTTTGAAGAGGTAGTGGTTTACTGCATCAGCTCAGGTTCAGGAACTCCCTGAATCTTTTGGGTTGTTTACTTCTTGAGTCTTAATGAGCCTCCCAGAAGGATGGGACATTTCACCTCCCTTTAGATCATCCTGGCTCTTAAGAAGCTTGAATCTAAGATGAAGCATTTTCTAGCTATCTGAGAGAAATTTGCTACTCAAGGAAGGATGGAAGCTTGTGCTATTAACCAATAAATTTTCAGAGATTCTCCAAGAGATCTGTTGCAGAGCAAAGAACTAGAATCTCTGTTGGCTCTAGAGGTGCAACCCTGCAGATGTACATGACATTACTGATGAGGGTAAAAGAGCACACCTCTTTCTCTTTATTCCCTTGCCCCGTTTTGATGAACACTCTCTGGAATTTTCATGGGAAAAGAGTCAAGTTTGGGAGATAAAGCTTAGATACTGGTAGGAACTTGAGAAAGGGTCTAGAACAAGATAGGACCCACTTGCAATTTCAGGAGCTTTAGGTAATCTGAGAATTAAGGAGAGCTTTTTCTTACTTCTTATGTATAGAGCTTAGAAATGAAAAATTTCTGTTTTCCTGTCCTCCTTCTGTAGCAGGTGAGGGGGTTCTGTTGACTTGTTTAGACATGGATCACAAATAATCCCATAGGGCTTTCTCATTCCTGGTCATAGGTTGACTGTGTGCTGCAATGTGGAGGTAAGAAGGTTTTACAGAGAAGAATCACCCCTCAACAAAGAGCTGAGGCTGACCAGTTTCCAGGTAGTACAAGGTCAGGTGATGCCCCTGGATTTCTTAGTCTTGGCCTTCACTTGCTAAAAAGCTCTTTCAGTACATCTCTAGGAACAGTCCTGTATTGTGTGTCATCAGGGCTCTGGAGTCTTCAACCTCACCAGTAAGATATATATTCCAAATAAAGACTTGAGTTTATTGTTAAAATAGAAACCAAAACCAAGCTTGCATCCTGTCTTTCTGAGTTTGGACCTGATGCCAGGATTGTATCAGAAGTACACACAAAAGTGAACAGCTTATCTTTAGTGGTCAGTTCCCATCTTGGAGAATAAGAAAAATGTTTTTCATTTAGAGAGGTGGGTACAGAAAGGGGAGACGCTGGTTAGTAGCTTGTTCCTCTGGACTTTGAATATTTACTCCCACAGATGATTAAGACATTGGGAATCTTACCTCACAAACTGATTGGCCTATGGCAGCCTCATGAGGAATTTCTGTTTCTAGTTCTTTGATTATGCTCTTACTTTGGCCTGAGAGCTGTCAATTTGGCCCATGAGTTAAGTCAAATTTGAAGTAATCCATAGTGATGCCAGTTTCTTGTTCTAACCATTTAAAATCAACCACAGATTGATGCTGGCATCACCTGGCCTTTATGGATTACCCAGGACCTAGGAGTAGATGGATCTGGTGCAGAGGACTCAGGCAGAAGATACCAGCTCTGAGAGAACAGCCAGGGCCTCTCCTTCCCCATTATGTGCCTGTCTGGTGTAGGACAATTATCTATATTCTGTCAATTATGTTTTAAATAAATGCTGATTGGCCAGTAGACAGGCAGAAAGAATAGGTGGGACAACCAGATAGGAAGTAGAGGCTGGTAAATAAGAACAGGAGAATTCTGGGAAGGAGGAAGCCCATTCATCTTCAGTCCTGTCCAGACACCCAAGAAGCAGGATGTGACCTGCCCTGCTGAAAAAGGTACTGAGCTATGTGGCTAACATATACTAGAATAATGGGCTAATATAAGTTATAAGAGTTAATAAGAAGCCTAAGCTAATGGGCCAATCAGTTTGTAACTTATGTAGACCTCTGTGTGATTTTCTTTGGGGCAAAACAGCTGTAGGAACTGGGCAGGACAGAAACCCCAACAAGCAGGCCCTCATGTTACACCTGTCTCCTTAATCTGTAGAATCAAAACTGCATTTAGGCAAAGAGACTGAACCTGACCCTAGACCAGAGGCATCTACAGAAGGGCTCTTAAGCAAATAGCATTTACCTAAATGCTTCTTAGCTGACCGTATTCTGCTTTTCTCTCTACTCTTTGTCTATCGTTTCACAGAAACCCCCCCCCCGTGCCCATTCTTTGTAGATAACTCTTTTGGATGGCACACCCTTTAAAGTGTCCAGATCTTTCCTCTAAGAGACAGAGACCCCAATGTCTGCTTTAGATACGTTAAAATACACAGCTTACCCAGTGTCTAAGCATCAAGTGATCTCACCCCTTGCCTTCCCACTGATGGTCCTAATATGACCTGCCTTTTTCTGTCCTCTCTTTTGGAGCTGCTATAGGCAGGCAGAAAAGGAACAAGATCTCTGATTTCTCTTGTGCCACATGCACAGGTGAGCTCATTGAGATAGTGTGGAGAAGAGCCACAGAAGACTCCTGGCAGCTTTGAGCACTAGAGAGGGAGGACTATTGGGAAGAGGCCTGACAATAGGAGTAAAAATGGTAAGATTTTTTTTTCAGAAATTGTCAGTGGTGTGTGTATAGCAGGGAGAATTCTGGATTTTTCATCAAGTTGAATTGTACTAGGAAATAAAGGAATGAACCGAAACCAGGAGAAAAATCCAGTTGGGTGGAAGTATTTTCTGTCTGGTGATGTCAGACCTCCTTTGCTTCCCTAAGCAGGGACCAGAACTTGCCAGTTCCAAACAGCAAGAGGCTTCCATTCTGACTCCCACATGGATCATATTTCATATAGGTGGAATGGACCAATTTCAAACATTTGAATGCAGTGAGTTCTAACAACACATTTGGATAAAGGTATGCCATACCTTCAGCTAACCGAGGATAATTTTCTTCAACTGAGAATTTAGAGTAACTACAATTATCTGGGGTTCTGGGACAGCTTTGTCCCCAACTAGAAGCCTTCCCCCATTTCTTTCCCCTTAGAAGGGATAGTTGGCTATGTCTAGACACATTTTCCTTGTCACTACCAGTGTAAGTGTGGGCTGACATACCCTGCTATCTCATCATTAGAGGCTGCTGCTCACTACTTTAAAATGCACAATGCATAGGCCATCCTCTCTCACAAAGAATTATTCAGCTCAAAATGTGAATATGCTGTTCCCGAGAAATCTCATTTCTTATGTGCATTCCAAGTATAAATCAGAATAAGGCTTCTCAGAAGGCTTTGCAGATACCTACTACCCATGGGACACGAAGAGTGAACCATTGCTTAACTAGTAACAGTGATTATTCATTCATGTGAAAGCCTAAATATCTTATTTTTCAAGGTAGCTGATTTTAAAGAAATGGTGTTATTTTGAAAAATTGATTTTATTTCCCCTCATAAGCTTGAGTCTAGTAAGCGAAGACTGCTCTTATGTTTCCTAGCCACCCAGACCCAAATAAGCACACAGAAACTATATTAATTACAACACTGCTTGTCCTACTAGCTCAAGCTTCTGTGTAAATCTTATATCTTAAATCAACCCATTTCTATTAATCTATGTATCATGACAAGGCTGTAACCTACTGGTAAGGTTCTGTCATTTGTTTCCTTTAGCAGCTACATGGAGTCTCCTTGATTCCACCTACTCTCTCTCTATATATATCTCTTCCAGCCTGGCTATATTATGCTGTTCCACAGGCCAAAGCAACCTCTTTATTAGCCAATGGTAATAAAACATATTCATAGCATACAGAGGGGAGTCCCATATCATCTCCCCTTTTCTGTCTAAATAAAAAGAAATAGCTACATTACATATAACAAAACAGGTATCAAACAAGAATTATAGTTACAAAATTTCTTTGTGGCTAAAGTTTCATATCTAATTTGCCATTTATCATAACTAAGGAAAACCATAACTGTAACTACTCTCTTCAACTCTTCAAAGACTCCAGAATAATATATTACCTAAGTAAACAGGAAGCGTATTGTAAGCAGCTTTCAAAACTTTAGAAGTGACAGAGACATTTCGCTGCCTGAATAATCATTCAAAGTTCTTCTGTAATGTTGGGGCATCCATCTTCAGCTTATAGGCCCACAGTGTCTGGCAGACTTTTCCATGAGGCAGGAAATTTGAAAGGCTGTTTCACCTATGTTGGCAGTTTGTCAATCACTTTCTTCTGTGTCCTGCAGAATGCCTGGAAGACTCTTTCATGAAGCAGGAACCCTGAAGGGCTGTCTCACCTTTAGACAAGGTCAGCAGTCATTGGGTCCTGCATGTCTAGTTCATACAGCCCACCATCAAGCAGTCCAGGCAAGAGCAATTTCTTGCCCAAGTGGCTAGCAAACTTTATAAAAAGATTCTTCAATGCCCATTTTCTTCTTGAAGTAATTGGTGCTGCCAGCAGCAGACATGCCTCTCTCTTGAAAAAAGTCTACATTCTTAAAACATTTTAAATGCCATTTTCTGTAGGTCTTTGAAGTATTGAAGATTATGTAACAAATATATATTTATCTTGAAAAGCTAAGTAACATGATACAAGTTGATTGTTATAAATGACTATCTATCAATCTACAATTGTAAATTATACATTTTTAAATGAGCTGCATAAGCAATAATACCTTAAACAAGAATAGAAATATACACATAACAAAACTGACCTTAAATTTGTATCAATAAATCAAAATTAAAGTAAATGTAAAGCATTCATTTCTATATCATATCCCCCTTATTTATTTATTTATTTATTTTTTTAGAAATTGACTGTGAACATTAATCACTTATAATCAACCACCTTTAAATGAAAACAAACATTTATAAACAATTATTTTGGGAAATTGGGCATTGTTTTCTCCAAACTGCCTCCTGCTGTTTGTTGGACAAAGTAATTTTAGGGTTCATGGAGACTTTTCAAGGTGGGGTCTTGTTCCAGCAAACCACATTAGCCTGGAAGGATTCCACAGGTTCTCATCTTTGGTGGAAACAAAAGCAGATCCTCTTTTCCATAGTAACAAATCCTTAGAACCAAATTTAGAAGTCAAGATACCTTTATGTTGGTTTAACTTAGCAGCTCCCAGAATCAAATATCTCAATGCAGTAAAAAAAAAATTCAAAGAAAATACAATAATATACATAATCCAGACTCTCTGTGTATATTCCATCTTTATGTGGCTTATTTTTTTACTCTATTTCCTTTTAATATTTAATTGTCTTTGCTCCTTTAATCTATGACTTTCTGTACTTTTTCTTCTCTCTCATATGCCCTTGTACATTTATCCAACACTGTGACCCATTTAGAAGTCTTTCTCATCCGAATTTGTCTTTATTGCGTATCTGTAATCATTTTCTGATGAGGAGCACTTTTTTTTTAAATGCTAAGCGGGTGTGACTAGGACCAACTCTGCAGCCCTGCCTGTTTGCTCAGCCCCGTCCAACATGACTGAGGCATGTTTACAACCTCTGTGAGCCATGCCTACCACCCCAGCTCCAGGGACACAGGGGTGTTTATTGCCATCAAACAATTTGTAATAGGCTGCTCAAAACCTAAGTGTGCCTTATCAAAACCAGCATGAACCTGGAAGCTGGCTCTTAAAGGAGCCGTGAAGTTTTGGCTGCAAATGCTGAGTCAGGAAGCCTTCTCTTAAAGGAGCGGTGCATCTGTTCTGCCACCAGCAAACAGAGCTTATCTGAAAAAAAAAATGCATCTAACAAGAAACTGTGCTTGGGTCCCATTTTTGTGGGTCTAGAAGCCCTGTTTTCTTTTTCTTTTCAAGCTTTTTTAGGACTTATGTGGATCCATGCCCCAGATGGTGGCCGCCATTCTGTAAATGGAGACTGCTCTTATGTTTCCCAGTTGCTCAGACCCAGATAATCACAAAGAAACTATATTAATTACAACACTGCTTGGTCAATTAGCTCAGGCTTCTGTGTAACTCTTACAACTTAAATTAACCCATTTCTATTAAATTTATGTATCACCACGAGGCTGTAGCCTACTGGTAAGGTTCTGGCATTTGTCTCCTTCAGCAGCTACATGGAGTCTTCTTGACTCTGCCTACTCTCTATCTATATCTCTTCCAGCCTGGCTATATTCTGCCCTGACATAGGCCAAAGCAGCTTCTTTATTAGCCAATGGTAATAAAACGTATTTATAGCATATAGAGGGGGAATCCCACATCACATCTTTTAGGTATGTTAATGGGTGTGAAGTGTTATGGGAGATGACAGTGGACAAACACATAAAAATAATTAATTAGAATGATGATTGCATTTTGCATTTTCACATGTGGATATGTTTCATATCAGATCTCATAAAGAACAAAAGTGTTCAAGGCAGATGAGCATGTGAATGATTTGAATGTTCTTCAGAATGGCCTTGAGAAGAAAATGGTCATTCGTTATGAGAAAGACTACAGCTTGTTCCTGCCATATCTAACAGAGTACAAAAGCTGAAAATTTGCACAAAGACCTTCAATTTTTATCCCCGTCGAAGCTGTCTTGGAAGCCCTTACAGTGAGGAGAGGAGGCGATGTGCACCGGAGCATCCTGTCTCCCTCCTGGTTCGCCTTCCTCTGAGCATTCATGCCGCTTAACCATGTTGGGGGATGATGGACTGTTCAAAGGCTCTAAAGCCAGCAAGAAGGAGATCTTCTTTAGGATGTATCACTGCATGCTTGGATTGATAATGAGCAACATTCTTAAGGACAGAATCTTAATAGAGACCTTTTAAGCTCTTATGAATTCCCATCAATAGAACTAATAAGCTTATGCTCCCAGGCTAGTGTATGTGTCCATTAAGTAAAACTAATTTTACTTAATCTTAATTAGGTTTCAATTTCTATTTTGTCTCCTCAGTTCCTGCATTATTCTCTTAATTACAGCTTATGCTTAGCTTGGCTGGTATGGGAAACCAAACTCAAGGAGTAGAGAAAGAAGCAGGGTTGTAAGCAATCCTGTTTAGGCAACGAGGTGCAGAGGACCAGACCATATTTACTGTGAAGAAGGTTGAAGGTGTGCCCATGTAACCTGTTTACTCCAAGGTTGAATTTACACAAAAATGGTCCTTTTTCTAGATGGACCACTTTCCATCTGAAGCAGTTATGTACTTTTACTGCCTAGAAATATCTTATTCAAATATCTAGGGTCATACTTTTGCTAGCATTTGGATGTTGTGTAAAGTTACTAAAAGTCCAGCTTTAGGCTGCCGCAAGCCTGCTTCCTAAACTCAACCAATTGCTTCCCTGTAGCCACACAAAACTGCGTGACCTGAGCTCCCTCTGAGGCAAATGGCAGCACAGCGTCTCATAGCAAAGCTCATACTGAATTACTTCATCAATATACGGCCTTGTTTTCTAAAATTTTTAAATTTCATAATATTGGGTTGCAGCATTTATTTTTAACTTCTTAGTTCCTTTCTCTAATATTAGAGATTTTTTTTTAAAAAGCAACTGAGTCTGGGTCAAAGCCTCTGCTGAAAATCAGTATCCCCTTGGGCCAGTGCTCAAAGTTCATCCAGCAATGCTCCCCTGTGCTTCCAAGTGAAGCTCGCTGGTCCAGGAGCCTTGTAGTGCGGCTGCTCACTCCTTCATCCTCAGCCCTGTGATGTGAAGCTAGAACATCTCCACTGAGGCATGAACGTGCACTGTGGTCCAAACCAAAGAGTGGCTTGCTCACCTCACACCAGAATCAGAAGCAGTTATAGCAAGTATAAAAACTAGTAGATAGAGGCTGAGTTATCTAACCGTGGTCCTGAACATTGTCCTGTGTTGTGTAGCTCAGTCCTCAACATCAAAACACTCCTTTTACCAGGGGGTAGAAAAGCTAGCAGGCCTCATGAGTTGCCTCCCCAAGGTTTTATATGCAGTGAACAATCCCTGGGAGAGGGGAGACTCCTTGGTGGAGCTGTCAACAAGGCAGGCAATGAAATCCCAGGGTTGTAGCTTTTGTGAGCTGTCACCCATGCTGGGGTGGGCTTTCAGCAACCTAGGTATGTATGATTCACCCATTTTCCCACAGCCCCAGTAAACTCACTAGAGATTGGTGGAATAGTTACTATGTTTTTGTCACCAGTATCGCTGGACTGAAGGGACATTTGTTCACATATTCTTGATAAATTCATGTAGTGACCTGGCAGTCTGTTCACAATTTTCCATAATCTTCGATCGACATATAAACTAAAGCTTTTATTTGGTGTGGGAAGTCATTCTGTCTATGTGTTGCTTTTATTGGCTAATGAATAAAGAATCTGCTTTGACCTATAGCATGGCAGAACAGAGTTAGGTGGGGAAAACTAAACTGAATGCTGGGAGAAAGAAGACAAAATCGAGAGATGCCATGTAGCTGCCAGAGGGAAAGGACATGAGCTGTTAGCTGGAACCTTGCCGGTAGGCCATGAGCCTCATGGTAAAATATAAAATAATGGAAATGGATTAATTCTAGATGTAAGAGCTAGCTAGCAATGCACTTAAGCTATTGGCCAAACATATATTGCAAATAATATAGTTTCTGTGTGATTATTTTGGGAGTCTGGGCAGCTGGGAAACAAACAGGTAGCCTCTTACATTTATTCATCAAAAAATTCTGAAGCTGCCTTGATGTCATAAGGAACCCAGATTTTACTTAAGATTAAGAAAAATGAGTTTTGTCTTCAGGTGACAATTCTTAAGAAATCATGTAATATAAAGGAAGGATGCAGTGGCAACTGATGGTGGGCAGAAACAAAGATGGGGGAATCCGATTGCATTGTGTGGTTTCACATATGGTACTTGGGCATAGTCAGAGAACCAAAGACCAGGGTTGGGAAGATGCATCCCACTGAAGAGTTATTTCTTTTAAAAGAGGAAAGTTAGCTTAGAATATCTATACACCTCCATTTTGCATACATACATACATATATATATGCAACTCTCTCATCATCTAACTATCTATCATCTATCTATCTATCTATCTATCTATCTATCTATCTATCTATCTATCTATCTATCTATCTATCATTCCTGAGAAACAATTTGACTAAGCACCAAACGAATGAAGAAGTTTATACTTATATCCTATTCTTTAGATGTTGTGCTGTAGCATGAATAATAAACACCCAGAGACAGATATTGGGGTTCAACCCAAAATCCAGAAAAGCAAAGCAGCCAAGCTATTAGAGAAGTCTTACCTCTATCAAGGCCGGGCGACTGCAGACTAACCAGCCTAAACCTCTATCTCCTCCCATTTTATATTCCCTCTAGTGCTGGGATTAAAGGTGAGGCACCACCACCAATACTTGTTTCTGCATTAATCTTGTGTAGCCCAGGGTGGCCTTGAACACACAGAGATCCATCCGACTTGGCCTCCCAAGTCCTGGGATTAAAGGTGTGTGTTGCCATTACCTGACCTCTAGTAACTTTAGCTTTGACTCTGGTCTTTAGGCAAGTTTTATTTATCAAAATACAAATAGTATACCACTACATTGGGCCTGGACATATCTTTTATTTTGAAAGGAGAGACATGTTAAATATAATTAAACATATTCAGGTAACGGAGGTAGAACATCATTTAGGAGATACCAAAGGAAAACGGTAAGTGTGGAAAAGATTTTAGGAATCAGGAGAAAGAGGAAAAACTAGCCTCTTCTATGGGATAAAAAAATTAAAAATATAAAAGGAAATAAAAGTATTAAAATAAAAAATAAAAGGAAAAGATAAATGAGGTTATCATAAAACAGTATCCAGAATCCATGTTTGATGAAGTTATGTTTGGGTAGAAATAGACATTGTTGAAATTCCTGCCAGCAAGTAGCTCATTTCAGAGCAGAAGTAGAAATACAAGCAATGAAATTGGTCTTTTGTTTTTTTATTGGCAAGTTTGAAAGTTTTACCAGGGCACTGAAGGGGGCGGGCAAGACTGACAACAAGGAGAAAATGGAGCCAAGTTGAGAATTACAGGAATTCCAGAAGAAAAATAAATAGGAAGGAGAACAGAAGAAATGATTTAAATGTGTAAGTAAATGAGTTTCCTGAGCTGGACAAGAAAGAGCACACAGATGAAAAGCGCTTATCATGTTCAAAGACAGTGAAATGAAGAGAGAGCGATGTGATGCTTGAATTACAGGGAGGGGAAAGAAGGAGACTGTAAGCCATTCGTGTGTGTGTGTGTGTGTGTGTGTGTGTGTGTGTGTGTGTGTGTGTGTGTGTGTGTGTGTGTGTAGGTGAAGAACAAAAGAACAAAGCTGGGCTGGCCTGAGACCCAAGTCTCCCCTGGACAGCATGGAGCTGCCTAGGCAGAGGCACCAACACTAAGTTGATCATTGTATATGAGCAGAGTTAAAAAGTATCCATTCATAGGCATGTAAGGCACTTACAGATACATTGAAATCATGCCTCGCTCATTTCCACCCCTTAAAAGACCACTGGGTAGAGAAATTTGCACCTGTGAACTTCCAGCAGCGTTTGAGTGCAGGTGTGACATGACTGTCTGTCGCAGCACCTGGTGGTGTAAATGACTGACGAGAGCCTGAGAGAGCGTGCTTAGCTCCCACGTGCTGGGTGGGGGGAGCTGTTATCTTGGCAAAAGCACCTGAACTGTCAGTGTTAATAAAGCTATGAGAATTTGGATGGCATCTCTTCAGTGTCATCCGGATGAAAGGTGAGAGTTAGAGGCTTCAGATTTATTTTATTTCGTGAATAATATGTATGTACATGTGTTCCCATGTGGTGTGTGTGTGTGTGTGTGTGTGTGTGTTGTGTGTGTGTGTGTGGTGTAGTCCTGAGGACAAAATTGGATGCTTTTCCGCTTGTCTGAGAGAGGATCCCTTTGTTGTTCACTGCTGTATACACCAGGCTGGCTGGCCTGTCAGTTCCCAGGGACTCTTCCTGTCCCTATCACCCTTCTGGCTCTTGGAAGGCCTGGCAATAAAGATGGACCAGTGCCTACTTGACTTGGGTTCTGGAAACAGGAGTTCAGGCAAGCACTTTAACCACAGAGCCATCTCCATATACCAGGTACTTCTGTATTAAGTGACACTTCCTTGTTGCTGAAGTATCTTCTGGGCTATCTGTAATACATTTATTTGAAAACCCTTGTTTCATTTCGCAGATGAAATTTTTCATGCAGTGTTGGTGCTAGTGTGGGTTTGGACATGACTCCAGGCTCCATCGGGGCTTGATACTGCTGCCCCGCTCACTCCACCTCCTTGGGAAACTGTTGGTTCTGGGACTCAGCTTTCCCATCTGTAACACTAACATATTATGTATTTTTCTGCACAATATTTTTTTGTGAAGAATAAATAGCTCATATTTATTTATCATAAATAGATATAAAATACTTAGAGCAATATATAATATATATTTCAGTAACAACAGCTGTGAATTTGTATCATCATGTTCACATAAGAAACATATTTTATATGCACTCCCTCTCCACACATACTGTACAAAAATCCTTAAAAATAAGTTATGGGTGTTTATTATAATCCCACATTCATCATGCAGTAGTGGTCTGTGCTGTTGAAGTCATTCTAATCATAGTACTTTTTAATTTATTGGGCTTAATTTTGCCCTCCCCCAAGAATCCAGACAAGTAATACGTTTTAGGATTTGTTTTTATTATTTTAAATTATATATGTATGTATGTTTCTTTGTAGGTTCTACACATTCTAGTTATATTACTTTTTAATTTCTTGGGCTTAACTATTTTCCTCAAGAATCCAGGAAAGTAAGGTTTTTTAAGATTCATTTTTATTACTGTAAATTATATGTGTGTGTGTGTATGTATGTATGTATGTATGCCTCTATGTAGGTTTGTGAATCAGAGTGAGTGCAGGTTCCCTTGGAGGCCAGGCAAGGTGGTAGATCCCCTGGAGCTGGAGTTAGGCAGCTGTGAACTGCCAGATGTGGATGCTGGAGACTGGAGAGGACCCTCTGTAAAGGCAACATGTACTGCTAACCCCTCATTATTGCTCCAGCCCCAATTATGTCTCATTTAAAGAGATCACCAAGGTATTAGTTTCTCTCTTATCCTGCTTTGTTCCCTTTGCTTCATCCTCAAAATGGGAGGGGAGAGAGAGGAGGAGGCAGCTAAGGAGACCTGGGGGAAAATACTCAGAGTTGTACCAGATCTCTCCTGTTCCCTCCATTGCTCTGCTCTTCCCATGATGGTGAGGAAACACATGTGCCCCAAAGTACTTTAGTGGTGTTCACAGCTGGAGAGGTAATTTTCTATAGCTTCAAAGAAGTGAATTAAACACAATCATGGTGTCTAACATCTAGCCCCACATTTACGCTATACAGAGAGCTGGATAGAATTAGTATTTGTTGGATGGCTGAAGTTTTCTGAAGTAGCGGATTGATGCCCTTGGGCAGGTTTGGTATTTGAAGCCAGTCCTTGCTATTTTGTATTCTATTCCAGGCTATAGAAAATGGCACAGTTCTCTCAACACATTCTTTCACCTGCGCCATAATGCCACATCTCGTATCCACCTTCATGGGTCTCATGCCCAGCTCTCAGACTCTGTGTTCTTTGTCAATAATTGAACATTTGCTTTGGGAGAGATTGAGGTGGGTAACCATGGTTTGTAATCAACATATGACATAGATTTTGAGATATGCCCCTGTCTCAAACAAATATTTTTCACATTACCTTTTTCCCCCTCTGAATACTTTTGCTTTTGTACACAGCAAGACTGTCTTTTGTTCAGTGACACTCTTGGTACACTATTTATTTTGAAACCAACCTCTCCAACTGTTTTCAATTTTTTAAATTTAGATTTTTCTTTTAATAGAGAACCTTCCTTAAGACTTCCTACTTGAGGTTTTTAGTGTAGTGTGTGTGGGAGGTCACAATTTTTATCATCCTTTTTAGTATTAATATTACTGAAGTAAATCTCCCAGATTGACTAATTAAAAAAAACCATCCCTCTTGGTAACTTTCTAAGTCTATAGTTTTCAATAATGATGAGTTTTAATGCCAAGAAAGTTTATTGTGTACTAGGGACCAAGTTATGTGCTTTGTATATGTAGAGTAACCTAATAAAGTATTCTAATAACAGTAAGAGAAAGGTCCTACTTTCATGTGGTGTGTATTTGTATGTATACATGTGTGTGTGCATGTGTGTATGTGTGTGTATGTGTTCATGTACCTGTGTGTGTATATTCCTATATTTGTGTCCCCATGTGTGTTCACATGCATTCCTGTGTGTGTTTGTGTGTGTGTATGAATGCATGTGTGTTCATTCATGTGTATTCCTGTATGTGTGTCCCATTCTGGAACTAGACAAGCAAGCCAGTTTTGCTAGTCAGCAAACCCCAGAGATCTGCTTGTCTCTTCCTCCTCACTGCCTGAATGTCAATCACTCACTGCCATGCCTAAAAGTTTTTTTAAAGACTAAGTTTAGGGACTCAAACCTGGGTTCTTATTCCTCTACAGCAAGCCTTATACTGATGGAGTTACTTTCAAAGAGCCAGGGGCTCTTTGAGGTAATAATGGGGTAAGAGTAATAAGAATAGATTGCATACATATATAAAGTTATCAAAGGAAATTTTAAGTAATAAGAAAATCTTAAAAATAGCACTTAAATTACTTGAAAAGTTTCCCCACCTCTTTCTTTCTCTTCCTTTAAGATACTAAGGATCAATCCTATGATCTTATACATACTATGCAAATGCTACACCCTTAGCAATTAAATAAATTAGCTGATATATAGCAATTTGACATATTTATTGGTAGAGTGTGACAATTTCAACTGTGTATTTAACTTAGAATGATGGGTAATCGGCATGCTTGCTAGTAGGACATCCATGAATAGAGAGAAATGAAATAGTTGTACAGGTTTTTACAGAAACATCAAAGGTATTGGGACCCATTCTCTCCACAGCTCCATTCAGTTACACTTAGATTGGCATCTGCTATGTATTCGTGTTACTTTCCCTAAGCCGATCCCATGTCTAACAGTGGCAGGAATATGTCTTGGTTTCCATAAGATATTGTTTTATTTTTCTTTTCTTTTTTTTTTCCTGCACAGTTACCAGGAACAGTTAAGAAGTTAGGGGTGGGGAGAGAGTCCTAAAATCTTCAACTGTTAGCTTTGAGGAAGTTAGTTACTGACCAACGTGAGCTGTCTATTGAGAAGAAAATGAGGTAGAATTCACTGAGTGCCATGTGGAAGTATCTAGAAACAGTAGTTCCACAGGTCTGTCTTACCTTTTGCAAAGATTTGTAAGAATCTTATCTCTTCTTCCTGCTTGGGCTCCTGCTG
Organism: Ondatra zibethicus; assembly: GCA_004026605.1. Lineage (NCBI taxonomy): Eukaryota > Metazoa > Chordata > Mammalia > Rodentia > Cricetidae > Ondatra > Ondatra zibethicus. The sequence continues at coordinate 116,390 of PVIU01004665.1, forward strand.
TGAGTCAGAATCACAAAGGGAGAGACATGCAATCTGGAAAACCCATGTTCTGAAACATGCCTCTTTCGCATAACAATTGGTTTGTGCAAATAAATAAAAATAAATAATACATACATGCATACATACATACATACACACATATGCACACATTTACGTATATGTATATGGTGCATGCTATAGCATGTCAAACACATTGAAAAGTCATGGTATGTATACCTGCAACATCAAAACAAAACAAACACAAGACGGGACAGCCTGGCCTTGTCTTAAAGCTGTTTATCTCCCAGGTGGTTTGACTTTTAAGTTTCTAGACAGGTGATTGTCGCTGCAGTGACAGATTCCACTTTTCCAAGTCACAAAGGATGGAAGAGACACGGTTGGAGTTGGACCAGAGCCTCCAGAGAAGGGAATCCTTTCTGTGCCCTGTTCTTTGACAACCAGCTCTTGCTTGACACCCATGTGCAAAGGAGTTTGTTTAAGTAACTGTTTAGATTGAGACTCAATTTAACATGAGTTTGTACCCGTCAAACGGGTTTAAGCAAAGTAGGATCAAAGCAGTCAGACAAAACCAGAAAGAAATACAACCAAGCAAACCAACATCCTTCCCCGAATCGTATCTCTTAGAGGAACCTGGAAGCTTGCCACATGTTCTGGAAAGCGTTGCTTTAATTTTGCGTTGAAGGAAGAGACATTTGTAAACAGAGACCTGTTATTTGGTGATGAGAGGTGAAAGCATAAGCAGAAGGGAGATGAGACTGGGTAGGCTGGCGGCCAAATGTCTCCCTGGTAGGGATAGGGCTGTGACCCTCACTTGTCTGGGGGCCACAGCACTGGAGGACCAAGAAACCTTGCTGAGAGCTACATCCTTGCTGTAAAACCCTCCAGCCAGCTCGCCAGATGCGTGGAAGTGGATTATGCCCAAGGAAGGGATGAATCTTTCCAGCTGTACTCAGACTTGAGTGGTATTTTCTGCTTCTTTTTACAAAGGCCGATGATCCGATTTAGGGAAGCAAAGTGGAGATCAGGGACAAGTGTAAGCTGTCCCAGAGAGCACTACATTAATCTTTTAAACTCATTACCTTATTTTCTGCAATAGATACCGTTTGTCAAAAGTAGAATGCCATTAGATTTTCCTGCTATTTAAATTATTTGTCCTAAGTATGTCACTTTTAAAGCTTCCCCCGCAAAAAATAAACTCTTGAAAAAACAAATAGCAATTTGTAATTTACTTAATAATCAGAAAGTCTGCATTTGGCATTCATTACTATTTAGTGTTCTTATATAATATAGGGCCAAAGTAAAATGCAACAGAGATGAAGGCATTTCCCGAATTGTTGTATAATAATTGGTTTGTCTGTGTTGTTGTAACTTGCTAAGTGATTAAGTAGAACATATGTTTCTGAGACCATCAATGTCAGAGATGTTGGACCAAACAAGAGAGCTTTCAGATCTGGCCTTTGGGGGTATACGTCGAAGCTTCTTTGTTGATCCTGAGTGTGTCTTCTTCAGGGTAGAATGTTTTCCTTCATGAGTGGATCAAAGGCTTTCAGTTTAGAACTTGGAATATAGTCAGCGAAGAAAGTATGTTTAGAATAATTGCAGGATAACATAACCCTAAGTTCAAAAGTATTTATATCCCCAGAGACCCTGTTCTGAAGCATCTCTAGGTAGCATGTGTGATTGTGTACTTAATACATGCCTGTGTTGCCAGCATAATACAGGCTTTATTATCCGATGCTCTGGGAAAAGATGACAGTGTATGTATCCTGAGCAGAGACTTTTATTGGCCTTCCATCACAGAAGCTAAGGCACAGCTTGTAATTGCCAGGTGTCATAGCCTTTGGACAATCTGGCCTTTGACCTTGTAGAGGAACTCTTCTCTGTCCTACCTCTGGCTGTGCTTAATTCCTTGACCACTTTAGATCTGGGTACCTGCAGCGACCTTGCCAGCTTTCCTAGAAACTCCCTTTACTCGTTGTCCCTTGGCTCTGGGAGATAGAGCTAAGCCTCCTAGTTGGCTTTTCTGCTTTTTTCCTACTTTTTATTCTCCCATCAAAGTGGCTCCTCAAGGTCAATACCCCTACCCGTGCCTCTGAACTCACTCATCCCCTTCCCTTTTGGAGTTCCTTCTATAGTTCCCCTCATGCTTGGAAAGTTCTGCCATGATTCTACACACCTGGGCATGACTTCCCTAGAGGCTTCGCTCCTTAGGGCAGAGGTTAGCTTTCTTACTGAGTCTTCACAGGCTCTGACCTAGAAGCTTGGACTGGTTTAGGCACAGACTGACTCTGGAACTCATCTAGAGACTGGCCCATAAATCCTCAGTGAAGATGAATTAGGACGGCTTGAAGTCTTAGATGAATCTGGGATTATAGGCTTGTATCAACATGCCAAGCTTTGGATTTCCTCAAAGGCTTACAGAAACAAGGGGTGTATATGTGTGCAGGTCAGAGAACATAGTGAATGGTCAGCAGGCTGTTTTAAATTTCCTCTCATCATCAAATTTCTTAAATGCATCCACTGTCCTTTCTTTCCTTTTGGCAATGCCTTCTCTCTTCTCCCTCTATAGAGGAAATCCTTCCCAGTTTGTTAAAAGGCACAGGTGGCTCATTTGCCCCATTATAATCTACTGTGATTTCTGTGTCACAGGCCAGGTGTCTTAAACATCAGACATTTGTTTCTTACAGTTATGAAAGCAGTAAGTCTGAGAACAAAACCATCAAAGCTAGCTTCTCATGAGACCTCTTGATGTGGGATTCCCTTCTGTATGCTGTGAATATGTTTTATTACCACTGGTTAGTAAAGAATCTGCTTTGGCCTATGGCAGGGAAGAATAGAGCTAGGTGGAAAAATTAAACTGAATGCAGGGAGAAAGAAGACAGAGTCAGGGAGACACCATGTAGCTGCTGAAGGAGAGGACACCAGAAACTTACCAGTAAATAACAACCTTGTGGGGATACACAGATTAATAGTAATGGGTTAATTTAAGATGTAAGAGCTAGGTAGGAGTATGCCTGAGCCATTGGCCACACAGTGCTATGATTAATATGTTTTTTGTGTGATTATTTGGGTCTAGGTGGCTGGGAAAGGAAAGAACAGACTCCTTTTACAACCTCCTTTCTTTACTTGGGATTGGTTGCTTTCTTGCTGGTCTGCTCAAGTCTGGTCTGTCTCATGTCCAGATGTGGATAGACTCTGTTTGACTAGCTTTCACTAGTATCTAGTAAAAACAATCAATTCTTGATATTACTCAGAAATGTCTCTATATCCTGCTTTCTTCCAATGGCTAGATGGCTTGTATCTTAAAGAGACTCTGAGTGCTGTGTCCTTCAGACTGGGCACCCACTCTCCTGGCCTTGAGTCCCACTAACATATTTTTGTCCTTCACTTGATTAGCCTGACTTCTGAGGCATTTGTAGTTTTGATTATTAAAATGTTGATATATGCTTGCTTTTCTAGGCATGTGCTACCTCTACCTCTCTCTGTACTCTCTGACACTATGGGTAGCTTTCATTTTTTTCTTTTCATTTCCAGCTTACTACATTAGTGATTCCAGGCTGGCAGTGATTTTACCCCACAGAATAGAATTTGAAGTTCCCTCTTTAAAACTTTATGGGTTTTATTTCTCTGTGTTTAGGGTGGGAGAATGTATGTGCCACAGTGTTTTTTTTTTTTTTTTTTTTTTTTTTGTTTGGTGACAAGTACATTTATCTTCTGAACTATTATACTGACCCTGAAGCCATTTCTAACTTCCATGACTGCAACGGGGGATGGACTAAGGCTTCTGATGGTCGAGTCTGAAGATGTCACTACTAGGTTTATAGTGTACCCCAATAATGCAATGAGCATGACTGGAAACATCAATAGTGCTAAGGTTTGGAAACCTGGATGCATATAACCAGAAGGAAGAAACAGGCTCCATTCCTCTGTTTGTAGCCATTTGATGACATTCTGACACTGGGTGCACACCCATTAGTATCTAGGATAGTTCAAATGTCTGACTTCCTATGTTCATAGAGTCTTTTCTATGACTTTCTTAGTTTCAAGATTTGGGCACATTTCTCATGCCTGTTTCAGGTGTCTCTCTCCATCCTGTTTCACTCAGCAGTGACATGAAATGAAATCAAGCAAAGAAAGCCAGCCTACAAACCACAATCCCAGAGAATTTAGACAACAATGTGGACACTAAGAGAGAGTTACATAGATATAATCTACACGAGAAGTAGGAAGCAGAAAAAGACAAGATCTCCTAGTAAATTGGGAGCATGGGGACTTTGGGGTAGGGTTGAAGGGGGAAGGGGAGAGTCAGGGAGGGGAGAAGAGAAAAATGTAGAGCTCAATAAATATCAATAAAAATGTATAAAAAATGAAATCAGTAGGTATGGGGGTGGACTATCTACTTGTGCAATGTCCTGAACCACACAAGCATTAATGGAAAAGGTAAAGATGTGTTTAAATGATGGTAAATACTCAAATAAACAAAAAATTGTAGAACATATCTTGATGCTCATAAAGATTATTAACTGGTAGAGGTGGATGGATTAAAAAGCACAAGTTTGGCAAAGGGACCAAACTTGCAGTGGACCCGATTCTGCCCCTGGAAGATGCTTTCATTTTTGTGAATGAGATTTCTCCTCATGGAGACCTTGACGTCTGTAAGAAGTCTCTGTCCCACCAGCCAACTCCCAAATATTGACACAGAGACCCATCCTTGATTATGGAAGCTTGGCCTATATCTTAGGCATGTTCCTAACTAGCTAAAGAAGTCCATCATCCAATTTTAGGGAGATTTTCAAGTCCCTCTAGGTGGGACTCCAGGCTTGGATTGTTTTTATAATTGTTAAATTTCATTCTGTACAAGAGAGGTGGAATGGTGTATGTTGAAAGTCTCCAACCATCAGGCAAAAGCAGTGACTTAGATGGTACTGTGGTCATTTCTACTTGAGTCTCTCCTGTTTTCTTAGTGGAGTGACCCTAAGGTGCTAATGCTCTTCCCTGTACCCTTTTCTCAGTCATAGCACTTATTCTGATGAAGCCCTGGACTCTGCTGACACTTGTTTTCCTGCCCAACATCTTCCTACTTCCTTTTTCTCTTCTCACTGGCCAGAAGAGCTGTCCCAAACTAACTCCCACATCTCTTTCATCAGCCAAGGTCCTTAGTCTGAGCTTTCACGAAATGATCCAGTGGAACATACCAACATAGCAAGATGCCTTTCACAAAAAGAGAGAGCAATCATTTGACATAAATTCATAGTCCTTTTTTTATGAATGTTCATTAGATAATTTTCTTTGAGAAATGGCTCAGTAGCAGTCTGGCTGTTTTGTAATCTTTCCTTAAGGAAGAATATTAAGGGATTAGAATAGTGCAACCAGATAAAGTACATCTAAACATAGAAGTTGTGTCAAAACAAATTATTTAGTGATCAAGTACTTAGTGTCATGACTGGATGCTGTAATTACTGTAATCCTGATTCTTAGGATAAAGATCATTATATTTATTTATTTATTTATCCTTATTTCATCTATTTTGGTGTTTTACCTGCATGTAGGACGGTGTTCTGTAAGTTTTTTCCCCTCAAATATAACCCTTTTAATAATAAATCCAAACTGGTGTGGGATTGTTTCGCTCTTTAGAGGACACACACATTCCTGTCACAGAGCCAATACCAGAGTTACCAATCTGATATTGACTTGGAAGCTGCCAATCTGATGGCTAGCTTGCATAGGGTTGGAAGATGCCATGAAGGAAGGTCTTGAAGAAAAGTTATCACAGTGTTACATAGTGGCAAGCTCTATGAGGAAACTCATGCTTATCACTGTAAACCCATGGCTAGAGAGGTCATAGACCCTAGAGGAGAACCTCTGTTAAACCAATACAGTATCCAAGTGACTTCTAAATGCTTGTCTTTAAACACACAGATTAGCACTGCTCTCAGTCATCATCACAGAAGTTTCTCATGGTGAATAAATAAGCTTCTCTTTGTATGGAACAATAGTTGATACAGAGACGCATGGATGATCAAGGTACTGAGATCAAATGAGTTCTGAGTATTCCTCCCTCCCTGGAACCTTTACAGTAACCCTTTGAAAGCTCACATAACATTTTAGAAGACCATGTAGAAAGAATGTAAGAGCTGTTGGGTATATTCCCAAGAGTGGTATTGCTGGATCCTGAGGTAGGTTGATTCCCAATTTCCTGAGAAACCGCCACACTGATTTCCAAAGAGGTTGCTCAAGTTTGCATTCCCACCAGCAATAGATGAGAGTTTCCCTTACTCCACATCCTCTCCAGCATAGGCAATCGTTGGTGTTTTTGATTTTGGCCATTCTGACAGGTATAAGATGGTATCTCAAAGTTGTTTTGATTTGCATTTCCCTGATCGCTAAGGAAGTTGAACATGACCTTAAGTATCTTTTGGCCATTCGAACTTCTTCTGTTGAGAATTCTCTATTCAGATCCTTACCCCATTTTTAAATTGGGGGTATTTAGAATTTTAATGTCTAGTTTCTTGAGTTCTTTGTATATTTTGGAGATCAGACCTTTGTCTGATGTAGGGTCAGTGAAGATCTTCTCCCATTCAGTAGGATGCCTTTTTGTCTTAATGACTGTGTCTTTTGCTTTACAGAAGCTTCTCAGTTTCAGGAGGTCCCATTTGTTCATTGTTGCTCTTATTGTCTGTGCCCTTGGGGTTTTACACAAGAAGTGGTCTCCGGTGCCCACGTACTGCAGGCTACTTCCCACTTTCTCTTCTATCAGGTTCAGTGTGGTTAGATTTATGTTGAGGTCTTTAATCCATTTGGACTTGAGTTTTGTGCAGGGTGACAGATAAGGGTCTAATTTCATTCTCCTACATATTGACATCCAGTTATGCCAGCACCATTTGTTGAAGACGCTTTCATTCTTCCATTGTATAATTTTAGCCTCTTTGTCAAATATGAGGTGTTCATAAGTTTGTGGATTAATATCCGGGTCTTCGATTCGATTCCATCTCTGTTTTTATGCCAATACCAAGCTGTTTTCATTACTGTAGCTCTGTAATAGAGTTTGTCCAATCATACTACAAAAGCATTTGTGCAACTATGTTCATAGCAGCATTGTTTGTAATAGCCAGAACCTGGAAACAACCTAGGTGCCCCTCAGTGGAAGAATGGATCAAGAAAGTGTGGATTATATACTCATTAGAATACTACTCAGCAGTAAAAAACAATGACATCTTGAATTTTGCATGCAAATGGATGGAAATAGAAAACGCTATCCTGAGTGAGGTAACCCAAACCCAGAAAGATGATTATGGTATGTACTCACTCATTAGTGGACCCTAGCCATAAAATAAAGGACA
>PVIU01004666.1:0-123685 GCA_004026605.1 Ondatra zibethicus
CACACACACACACACACACACACACACACACACACACACACACCCCTAGAAGGCAGCACTACAGACCTGGGAGAAATGTTTCCCATGCTGTGCAGAGGCACAGCTGGAAACTGCTCCCACCTGTTTCTTTCTGACCTCATAGGAGGCACGTGGGGATTCTCCAGCAGAGGTCAAGTGGTGCTGGCTCCCATCCCAGCTTTCGGCAGAACTTCAGACCCCAGGAGACATTCTGAGAATATACAGAAGCCCATATTTATTTCCTTAATCCAAAGAAGGTGCTTAGAGAAGTCTTGGGGCTTTTTCCCAAGGTATCCAGAGCAGTGGTTGGGCTTCACTGCTGTGCCTATTAGCCAAGTTACCATGAAAGGGATACAAGCCATCAGTGTTTATCTTCAATCATTTTTGTTGAAAAAGTGAACAACCCAGATATTTAATCCAAAAGCTTTCCTTTTGCTTTGCAAATGATGATGAATAAAAAAAATGAACTGTGCAGACAAAACCAATACATTTGCAGAGCCCGAGTGTGTTCCCTAAGAAGCAGAGAGGGCATTAACAGCATCAAGGAGATCAGAGGGTACCTTCTGCCTCTGCCTCTCCTCAGGAAGGTCCCCCTGGCTTCATTCCAAACACACAGCTTCCAAAGTGACAGCCAGGAATCACGGCTCTGCCTGCTTTGAAGCAAACCTAAGGGGACTCACCACAAAACACTACAGATGCCACTGGGGCTCACCCTCCTCTTGCTGGCCTGACTCAAGGCCAGCTCCCTCCCCTGCCCAGCACTTGGTATCCCCATCAGCACTCATTCGGTTAAGCACCCACTTAGCTGGGAGCCCCACAAGAAAGAGCTAGGCTTTCCTTCTCCTAGCCCTGCAACCATTTACACACAGAGCCTAGAACAGAGAAGCAAATCCATTAATAACCACATAACTGTCAATCAAAAGGCAAACGACCTCTGAGCGCCAGCCTGAAGAGAGCGCCATACAACCAGGGGCTCAAGGGGATGCCAGGCTTTGCAAGCGGTGTATTCAATACCGCTTGAAGACATCTCCATCAGTGGAGGTGGATCCATTCTCCTGCCCTACCACAGCCTTGTGGTCTCTGCACTCTCAGCTTGCTGCCTCCTGGCTACAGTAACCCTCGTGATGGCTGCCCGAGGCCCCTATCTCACAGGTCCCTTAGTGTCACTGCCATCAACAACATCTTGCCTTCCTCACTGTGTGCAGGCCTTGTTCCCACAGCTGGAACCTGAGCCCTCCAAGGCAAACCCATCCGCACTAGTCTCCGCCGCGCCCAGTGCCTCAAGCAGGCTCTAATACATGATAGCTATGCAACGCAGCTCAGGAAGAAGAAAGCCAGGCACCTCTAAGGTGCCCTGACTCCCTTCCTCCATTTCCTCCCTCCGCCCACTTTTCTCAGTGGACAGGATGCCAAGAGAACTTTCCACTCCTGCCTCATCATGTTTCTGTGTTCCAGTGTGGCTGTGCAGATCGGAAACTCTTCTGTGTGAGTAGGAGAGGTGAGGGGAAAAGAGGCAAACCTCTGCAGGAGAGCCTCCCCAACCCCCACCCTACATCTTAAGGTACTGTCAATGCGCAGGCAAATAGTCACAGTCCTGGGGCAGAAGGCGAAGAGTACCCTCTAAGGGTTTAGGGACACATGGATGTGTGCACAGAAAAAGACAGGGAAAGAAAGGGACGGCAGGCACTCAAGTGTAATTCCCTGCTATAAACATAGGCTGGACACAGCAGCCATAGAGACCTGTGTCCACGCGCTTCCTGACCTCTGCAGAGCTGCACACGAAGGAAACACTGCTGGCTCCAGTCCTTACAGAGCCCAGAGGAATTACACAGCGCCTCTGGAAACACAGTGGCCAGAGGAATTATACAGTGCCTCTGGAAACACAGTGGCCACCACAGCTGGACATTTTGGGCACCCTGGGCCTGGGTGGGGTCCTGGCATCCTTCAAAATGACTCCATGCCTCCAGTGATTTGACACCATGTCTGATTACAAACTTAGATTCCAAGGAGGTTTTAGGGAGCCACTGAGGCACCATGGCTTTACAGGGCAGAGTAATAGTATATGAGGGTCACAGCAGCTAAAACAAGGAACTCTGAGATGCCCAAGGCAGCTCTCACAGACCCAAGATGCGGATTCCCAGCCACACCTTCCCAATAGCAGGGAACCTAACAGCAGGGGGCATAAAGGCTTAATTTCCAGTCCTTTCCTCCAGCCCTCTGCCCCAACCCCTCACCATCTCACTCATCTCAAGTCCTCCCTGTCCGTCAGCTTTTCTTCCTCTCCTCTTCATGCCAGGAGATGCAGAGAATCCCCTCTCAGGGCCCCTCCCTGATGGAGAACTGGACAGAACAATAAAATGGTACCCTTCGGGACAGTTGAGGAAGCAAGTGACAAAGCATACAGATGTACCAAATATAAAGGTATTGATTGGCAAAGGCAAGTGCCCAGGGGAAAATAGAATGATGAAGATGGAGAGAGGGGCAGGACAATGGACAGACTCACTCCGGCAACCAAAGTCTACCCACTGCTATCCCACACACCTGAACACACTGTTCCCTCAGACATCTCATGGGTTCCTGGTCCCACTCAGCAGTCTGGTCCCTGAAGAGAACCTCAGTAGCCATCCACATATGCATATGATTACCCCATAACCTGCGTCATGTTCAAAACCACTTAATATCCTAGGGAGTGAAACCATTGCTCATTTATCATGCTGTGGCTTCCTACACTAGACTATAAATTCAAAGGGCTTCCTGTCTGTCAACTCACCACTGGTTCCCTAGTACCTGAAACAGGCCAAGCTGTCACAGGCCTCAGACCCTATGCCACAGTCCACTTTTTGTTTATGTCTAACAAGTCAGGTTCTCATGGGCAAGCTTGGTCATTCTTTGCTACACATGAAGTCATTAACACAGCCTGTGATAAACTCCATCCCCTCTAAGAGCTAAAGGCTCAAGGGGTGACCAGTGGATATGCTGCTTGCTGCCCAAGCATAAAAGTTGGATCCCCCAGCACACTTCTGTAATATGAGTTTTGGAAAGGTGGAGTCAGGAGGATCCTGTCTCATAAATAAGATGTGGGGGAAAGAAAGCTGTAAGAGATGGGAGGGGTGAAACTACTATAAATATATATGTATATGTCTAAATATGAAAATATCAAACAAATAAAGGAGGATCTAAACAAAAGTCTCAGTAGTTAAGAACACTTATCACTCTCGCAGAGGATGAGGGTTTGGTTCCCAGCACAACAACTGTCTATGGCTCCATCAGTTCCAGAGGATCTCGTGCCCTAGTCTAACTTCTGAGTACACCGGGCACACTCATGGTGCACATACCTATGTGAAGGCAATACAGTTGTACACATAAAATAAATAAATCTAAAACTTTTCAGGTGGATGGGGGAAAGGTGGAAGGTATGGGAGGAGAAGAGGGAATGGGAACTGGGATTGGTATATAAAATGAAAAAAGATTGTTTCCTTTTTAAAATAAATAATAAAAAAGAAAAATCTAAAACTTTTCATTAAGATGAGGAAGAGAAAAAAACACCTGACATCAGCCTCTGACCCACATTCACACACAGATTGGAAAACACACAAGGGTGAACACACACACACACACGTGTGTGTGCAAGCATATGCACACACACTTACATTTATACGTGTAAATATATGCACACAGACACTTACATATATACATGTAAACACATGAAGTCCACACACACATCATATCACATCACATCACATCACATCATCTAAGAACTGGGGTCCAGTCCCAACTCAGAAGGAATTCCCTAAGCATCCATTTCCTTGTGACTCTGAGGCGAGAGGGGGCTCTGTTGGATTTCCCAGGGAAGGGTCAGATCAATTAGGAAAGTAGACACGTTTAGCTGCCTCCTGACTTCAGCCTCGAGGACTACTGGTCTGTGGTCTGATCTCTCTGCCTCCAGCAGGCAGGGGAAAACCAAATCACGGTGGGAAGCTGCATGCACTTTATTAATGTACTCTCTGAGAAGATGCCTCCCGTTGCTAAGCACCCGCTGTACACACACGGTTACTATTAGAAAGTTAATCATGGAAAATGCTGAGGTCTCTTTCCCCAGCCCTGCATCTCTCAGCTCCACGCTACAATTTCATCTTCCAGATCACGTTACAGGGGCAGTGCTGTTGGCCCCATCCCTTCCCTTTTCCTGGGCTTTTGTGACCTTTCCATTAGCTTCCAGCCACACGCCACGTCAGCCCTGCAAAGCTAGCTGTAAGGCATGCTAGCCTGGGCCATCAGGCTGACATTTTCCATGCAACCTCACCAGCCAGCCAAACGCTCAGGAGGATTAAAACAACGTGCTACAACACCTTTGGGAAAGGGACAAGAGCTAGTCCCCACCAAGGCAGCTGATGCTATCCACACACCATCCCTACCCAGAGGTGACAGGCCAGGGCAAACAACAGCTTCTCTGTCCTTGCTTTCATGTCTCATACTTTCTAGAAGTTGGCTAGAGAAGTGGTCCTGCTTGGAAGGCCAACCTGTAAAACACTCAGTTCTTACTTGTCGGTCAACACCCCAGCAAGAGATAATTGATTCTTTTGTTTTATGATTATTTCCAGGGGCTGGCTCCCATTCCACGAGTCTGGACCATCTGAAGGGAGGCTGTGAAAGTATATTAATATCACTACCAAGGCCAGCCACTGCCTGCTGCTGCTGCTTCACCAACATCAAGGCTGAATCATTATGGTTTTTATTGCTAATAACCAGAACAATAAATAATGTAAGTGATTATCAAGCATAGGGAATTCTGTGGTTACCTCAAAAGCCAGACCTTGCTTGGTCACATATAGAATGGATTTTTTTTTTTCATTTTATGTTCTAAAGTTCAAGCTTGCAATCTTCTTGCATGAGAGTGCTTGGTGGCAACGTAAATCTGAAAGGGACCTTGCTTGAAGAAATACTATGCAGGGTCATTCCTGGCTCTGGGATGTCCTCAAAAAGCCATGCTATTTGGCAGGTCCTTGTGTGGAGATGGGGAAGACACAGCAAAATGGCAGACTTAATAGGCCTGGCACACAGAGGTAACCTCTAAGTATCTGCTGCCACTATTGTGTGACAGTTTACAAAAACAAGAACTCAAGGAGGAAAGATGCACTTGCATCTGGTCCCCATGCCAACCCAGGATTGGAGTTCAAATGCCATGTCTCTTGCTACTGTTTAGAGGGACCTGTGGCCATTAAGTCCCCCTGGGAAAGCTCTGGCTTCCACACACTATACCCAGCTCTAGGCTATGAGACTACAAGCCTCCACCCTCAGTCCAGCCCCCACTTCAGCCTCAGCCTGTGAGGCATTCACCAGTCTTTGTCAGGATCAGCAAGGAAAGCAGCCCAGCCTGCATCTTGACCAAAAGAGTCCAGATTGTCCTCAACTTCATCCCTCTTCCTATATCTTTGGCCTACAGAAGACATCAAAATGCCAAAAGATTCAACAAAAGTCTTCTCAACTTCTCTTTGTAGTTATTCTTTCAAAGCCTGAGAAGTTTACCTCCGGCTCATTTGCTCAACAGGTTTCTGCTGTCTACCACGTGCCTGGCTTTATAGGTTTTAAATTATGATTCGACAGAGAAGGAGAAGCCAATATACAAACAACAGGAAAACAGTGACCCTAGCCAGAGAGAAGTGCACATGCAAAAACTCTGAGCACATGGGACCATGGCATGGGCTCTATGGAACATTTTAGAGGTGCAAGTGCCACTAATGGTTGACTCTTTTCACTCTTGTCCAATAATGTCTTCTATAGAGCCACAGGCAGGACTCTCTCCAGCCCAGGAAACTTCTCTGGGCCCCATCTCCTGTTCCTCAACTCTTTCATCTTGCTCTCATTTGCCTTCCTCAGTTTCAACCCAGGTACCTACTAGTAACTGTGAAGTAGTAGGTGAAAACAAGCACACGGGTGCTAATGAACCCAGGGCTTCTGCTCTGGTGATGTTAATGAAACAACCTAACCTCTCTGTACCTGTTTCCTCACCTGTCAATCATGGTTACCCAAGAACCAGTTCTCAGGCTGAAGCGCCAGCACACAGAAGATGCCTGATATAGCGAGCCTCGTTACTTCTTGTGGATGTTACCATCTCAGTAGAGCTCCCTTGTCCCCCAGTCCTCTGTGAGTGAGGTCTGTATGGATGAATGACACCCCTAGTGCTCCCCTCCCCAGACATTTCCAAATTCCAAGTCCTCACTGTCTCTGGTGATTTGGGGAAACCTTAAGAGAACCCAGAATTTCCCAGAAGTTCCAATGAGCCATTTCCATGTGCCCCCTTCGGGCCTTTCTCCCCCACCTTAGGAAAAGCCAGTCTGGGGAAGGGCAACTCCATACTGATGAAGTGTGCACCTATCTAGCTGTGTGCTGCCCCTGATGTTTCTTCCGTGATTTTGATTCCCCCACTGTGTTTTGCCTTTTTAGTTTGCCCCTCATCCCCCTCAACACCTCTTACCTGCCTCAAGTTCCTAGTAGTTTTGAACGTGGGGAGCTGCTGGGGGCTAAACTGAATGTGAGCTAGGAAAAAGCAAACCAGAGCGTTCTCCCAGCAACCCCTCACTCACATCCCACAGCTGTCACTCCTTAAAGGCTGCAGAAAGCAGCTGTAGGGGCAGGGCTGCTGTACAGCCTCTTCCCATATTTATCCAAACTTTTGAGCTCTGCTGAATACATGTCCCAAAAGAAATGGGTCTCAGATCAGCCAACAGTTGAACTGAATCTATTATTTCCCACTGAATGGGCAAAACCACACGTGCTGAGAGCTTTAATGGGCTCAATTGAATCCAAAGTCTTTCCCTCCAGAGACCTCCACACTCTCAACAGCAGCCCCTACCACAAAACATAATATGCTTCCCGCGTGAACATAAGCTCAGGTCCCAGGGCCTATTTCCCCACAGGGCAATGTAAATCTCACCTCCTCCCTACCCACAGATGGGGTGGCTCTTTCCCACTCAGAACTTTCTCAAGTCTTTTCCAACAGCTTAGCTTTCACACGGAGCAAGACCACAATTAAGCTCTTGCACCTCACAGCTCCTCTGCTAGGTTTTGGCATACTAGAGAAAAGAAGCCTTGCCTGCTCCCTCTTGGCTTAAAGTCAAGAGCCGTCCTGGAGCACCTCAGGTCATGAAGTCCAGCCTCATCAGCACCAAAATATACGTCGTCGTCATCATCATCATCACTAATAGCATGGACAGAGACACAGTAACTAACAAAACACCCAGCACGTAACAGTTGCTTAATAAATATCCACAGCTTGTTCAGAAAAATTGCCTTGGAATTCAAGTTTGGAAAAAAATGGAAACAAACAAAAATGTGTTATTTACTAGAACTTACCCCACTGATAAATAAGCCATTTGCAAACAGGGTTTTTCCTCCCGTGAGCTTGCCTAAATGAAGGTGGTCACAGAAGAAAAGACAAGAGCTAAAACAGGACTCATTAGTGGGGAACTCCTCCATGGGCAATGTGCAGGCAAGAATGCTGTCTGAGCAGTGAAGATGGAGCACAGAAACATCAATGAAAGAACAAGCATTCTTCATCTGTATGGAAGTGCTGGCTCCAAGAACGGCGGAAGGTCTTCTGGTGTCTGATAGCACTATGCGCTTTTGCTCAGGTTTGAAGGAGTATCCTAGGCAGGCCCACTCTTCGAAGTAAATAACCAATCATCAACCAATGGGCATGGTAGTATACAACTTTAAGCCCCACACTCAGGAAGTAGAGACCACGTTTGAGGTTAGCCTGAAAATCATGGCATCCCATCTAGGTAGATGGATGGATGGATGGATGGATGGATGGATGGATGGATGGATGGATGGATGGATGGACAGATGGATGGGTAGATGTTCCCCCCAAAGGAACTCACCTTCAATGTCCACATGAAGTCAATATAAGAACAGAGTTTATGCTGCAAAACTCTCTGTTCAGAGACCTTTTCCCACCACAGAAATAACAACCTTGGGAGCATATGGGATGTTAACAGAAATGCTCAAGTTATCAGAGAGCCAAGAACGTTCCATGTGATACAAAAGGAGAGACTTTGAAAATCTGCATTGCACTCAAGTTGGGCTTGCTTTGAGTGTGAGAAGGCCTCCCCCATCTCCTGTGGGAATCTTGACAGGTCTAGGACTTCCTGATACTCAAAAGTACATAGGTTCTGAGCCTGGCTTTAGAAACCATTGCATGGTGGCTCATGTGATGCTCTGAGTGCCCAGTTCCAGACATACCTGAAGACTCAGCTCCAGAGAAAGAAGAGAAAATGTCAGAATACGGACATGTATTTGTGAGTTGCTGTACAGCTTCACTTAATCAGAGGCATTTGGGGGCTATGAGATGAATTTCCAGCATCTGATAGCCTTTGTGGGAAAGAGAAGGCTGAAAGAAAGTCCTCAAAGTCCTGCAGGAGAGGTGAGCAAGATGAAGTGTGAGCCACCCACTTCCATTATTCATGAATTCAATGGAAGGCCCCATGTGGCCATGAGATCTGACTTTATCAGAACCAATGGGCAACTTCCCATCACCATCTAACTCCTCAACCCAGTTGATACACCGAAGCAAAAAACACTACCCACAAAGGAGTTCACACCCAAAAAGGAAGGTGGTTTGATATTCCCCATCAGATAATCTTGTCTAGAAAATAATAAATAATATTCATTATAAATTTTGTGAGCAACTTGTACAAGGTGAAGCATAATAGAATCAACGTATTTCTGAGTCTCCTGAAGTTTTGGAGGAGTTGGTTTTTATTTTTTATTTTGAATATCAGATATCCAAGTTGGCCATGAACCCACTACATAGTCAATAATGAACCTGAACATCTTATTCTCCTGCCTCTGCTTCCTGAGTGCTGTATTACAGGTGGCACACCACCCCAGTTCATGCAATGCTGAGGACTGGACCCAGAACTTCACACTTGGTAGGCATGCCCTCTACCAACTGAACTACATCCTAGGCCTCTTGAGTCGGGCAAGCATAAGAATGGTTTAGTAACCTATGGCACTGTTTAGGTGATATTCCTCTCTTCTAATAGAACATTTGGCAGCCTGGCTCCTCTAACTGTACATGCTATGCACAGTTACCCATCTCTGGAAAGAACATACTTAGCAACTTCAAATCCCCGTTTGCATTGAGCTACGCATGCGCCTATCTCAGAACAATGGGGTAATTGTCTCCAACAATCAAACTTGAACAGTTTCTATTCAAACATATCCTCAATGTATCAATTACAAAGAATAAAAGGGGTGATCTGACCTGACCTGGTTTGGGGTGTACGCATTGTAAAGCAAAACTGTTTTCTCAAGTAAATGTATGAGGAGACTCCCATATTTATCATCTTACGACTATGCATAATTGGTGTGCATATGATTAATATCAAAAGGAGGAGACACACAGTAGAAAATGATTATATGACCTAATCTACCAATCTACACAGAAGATCACCCTCACTATCAAACTTCTCCTTTCTCTTTAACACCATAAAAGGAAGCCTCAAACAACGATCTCGGCACTCTGTGCCACCCTCACTCACGTGGCCTCTGTCGGTCTTGACAGTGTAGCCTTCTTTAATCTGAACTATCCTGTCACTCTGAGTAAAGATTTTTCACAGGTGTGTCTGTGTGTGTGTGTATGCACACATGCCACGTGTGTGCAGGTGCCCATGAGGCCAGAAGAGGACATCAGAGCCTCTGGAACTGGGGTTGAAGGCAGAAGGCCATTGTGTGCTGCTTGACATGGGTTCTGGGAACTGAAGCCAACTCTAGTCCTCAGCAAGGCCATCTCCAGTCCCTCACCCCAACTCCAGTTAGTCATCTTGTTTCTTTTCTAAACCCAGGTGAGCCTTTATTTTTAACTCTTTGGAAGATAGACAAAGAATATGGATATCTCAGCATAGGTCCTGACCACCAGGAACAAGATGTCTTTAAAAAAAACATCAGAAAGGAAGTGAAGGCGCAGGGCTTCACTACCATCACTGAACCCTGACCCCTGCACAAGCACTGTCTCTCCCCTGATTTATGCTCTGCCTATGGAAGAAACATGTCATTATTGTAGGCTAATAGTTGTTGTTTCCCAATATTAATAGTGAAAAGCATCCCAACTAGTGCGAATAGCCACCAATTTGGAACGAATGCAAGTTCTCTGGAGTTTCTTTAACATCAAATGCCCAGAAAATGGCCTGAAGACACCATTCAGATGAAAGCCACCCTTCTGCTAAACCCCTGACATCCTTTCTAGACATCAGTCAGGATCACTCTGATGCTGACACTCTCCAAGTGCTTGGATTCTGGTCTAATGGGATCAGTCAGGTTCTTCTCTAAGAATGCAGCACTGACTGGGCCCTCTCCATGGAGATGGGAGCAGGGCCTCAAACCCAGGGAAAGGAGCAGGAAGGTCAACGGCAGCACCTGGAAGGCCAGAATCGCTTGCGTTGGTTCTGAGCTTCTGAAGTCTTACCCATTCCCTCGACCCCTTCTTAATCTTCTTGCTAGCTAAGAATACAGAAAAACTCAAGAAGAGCTTGCAGGTCTCCTTCTCTGCCTCATCCCTACCTTCCTGCTTCTCCTCCTTCCTTCCACCTTCCTTCTCCTTCTCCCCCTCAGTTGCTAGCCAGAGCAATAAAAGAAGCAATCATTCAGTGCCTCCCTCAAAACACCTTCCTTAATCCACAGCCATGGCTCTTCCGGAAGCATTGTGTGCAAATATAGCAAGCAGCCTTAGAGGGAAATAATGCCACCACATACTTCTGTGAGCACATCATGCCCCTTTAAGAGGAGGCCCCCAGTTCCATTCCAGGCCACATCTCTGGTTTCAAGGCCCCGGTCTCCTTACTGCCTCATGCAGTATTAACATGCCCTGGCACTCTCCCAGCTTTGCATTGTGAGCCATAATCACTGGAGCCAACTTCCACAAGACAGAATGCTTTGAGGCTCACTCTTCATTCCCCTTAGGGAGCCTCCCTATATCTGTGGCCAAGCCCCTTCTCCAAGGAAGAGCAATACTCAGAATTCTTGGAGCACAGCTAATATGCCAGAGAAGAGTGTCCTCCTTGAGGACCACGCACACAATGGAGAGGAGACACCGGCACCAGAGCAAGTCAGGCCCCCTCTGCAGCAAGTCTTAAAGTACCCTGAGCAACCCATAGGCCAGAAAGTCATGGGGGCACTTGAACATCTATTGAAGGGGGTCGCACTCCACTTCCCTCTCCTTCCCTTTAAGACAACAGAGTCCAGGGGCTCTCTAAGGTCCTATGGCAAGGAAAGTCCAAGAGCCTTTTCCATCCAGTAAATGACAGATATAAAGCTGATGGGAGGGAGAGGAAACAGTAAGGAAGAAATGCAGAAGGAAAAGAAAGGTGGGTACTGCGGGATGGGCCTTGGGGTCTAACGTGGGCTTCATACTGCATACTCAGCCTCCTGCTGCGCCCGGGAGGCCTTGGAGCCTCAGTTACGGTGTTGGAATATTTTCTGAGGCACATAGGATATGCTGGGACAAGACTGGGCTCTGCCCAGGTTACCAATCCAACCCCACATGCAAACTGGGGCACCTCTCGTAGAGTATCATAGACTGGGAAACCGGGAGGTCATACTTATGGTTAAGAATAAACAGGTTGGGATGTATAATTCCATCTAGTCTGCATGGCCTCAGACTCCATCTCAGTTCCTTTATAGGAGGAACCTAGCATTAGCCCCCCCCACCACCCCTATCCCCCCAAATCTTGTCTTTGAAAAAGAGAAATCCGAGACCAACGGCATTCCAGCTCACAGGCTGATGATTTGACATTCTTACCACAGTGTCTTCACAGTTGGCTTTCCAATCCTCTCACCAGCACGTGAAGCCAAAGGCCCAGCAGTGATGAAGGCTAGATGGAATTACACATCTAAGTCCAGGTGGGACTTGTACTAGGAACTTCAAAGAGACGAAGCTGCTGACTACAACAGGAAGCAAGAGAGGAAAGAATATCTCCCCTGGGAGAAGACAGAACGTTTACCCCACCTCCACCAGTACTGCTCTGTCTTTAGTGAGCCACGCTCTCCTAGGTGAGCCACTGCTGCTCTGTCTTTAGGGAGCCACGCTCTCCTAGGTGAGCCACTGCTGCTCTGTCTTTAGGGAGCCACGCTCTCCTAGGTGAGCCACTGCTGCTCTGTCTTTAGGGAGCCACGCTCTCCTAGGTGAGCCACTGCTGCTCTGTCTTTAGGGAGCCACGCTCTCCTAGGTGAGCCACTGCTGCTCTGTCTTTAGGGAGCCACGCTCTCCTAGGTCTTTGCTTCAGTTTTCCATTCATAAACCAATTGTGTATAAAACCACCTAAGTCTGACACAAAACAACAGATTGTCTTCAAGACCTCTCCTAAGCTCGCGGGCTCTAATGCTATGACAACCAACAGGTGAGTGGGCCGCCAGGCAGAATCGCCTGCTAGGCTAATGGAATGGACAGGCTGAGCCACTGTCTGCTTCTCCTCTGACACTGTCTCACAGCAGTGTCCGTCTCCTCCTCCAGGAATTGACAAGAGCGGAAAGACATTGTGATCTGTTCCCACTGTCTCATCTACACTAGGCTTTTGCAATCACCTAGCACAGCAGGGCCTATCTTGCTGCCCTGGACCATGTTTGCTTGCCCTGTTCTAATAAGCACTTATACATTGTCCTTTAAATCAATTCAAAACTATCTCCTCTTTTTGTTTTCAAAATAGCGTTGTACAATAATAGCTGTGAAATCACGAGCTCAAACTGTTACTTCTATTTTCTCACAAGCACATCCAAGCACACAAACTATAATAAGAAACATATCTGTGGCCCTCCCCATAGCATCTTCTATACCACTGGCGTGGAGGTGGGATGTGAAATCCAGGAGTCCACTTAGTCTTCTTGGGGGAATGTCTTTAGATCAAAATTGTTTGCTACCTTCCTAGAAAAGATGTACCGAGGCAGAGAGGCTGGCATTTAAGTGACTCCACCAAAAGCAGTGAGCTCAGCTTCAAATCCAAGTGTGCCAATTTCAAATCCCGAGACTTTGCTGCTCTGTGGAGAGGACATCTAGCTTGCCTGCAGGTTTCAGGCGTGATAAAGGTCAGCCGCTGACCTGGATCACACATTGGACTTAGTCCCATCCCAGGAACTTTACAGCCAGATTATCCACAATAATCAGAATGGAAACAGATTTTTGTATGCATAAGCAAAGCTTGTAACCAGGGGATGGGGGTGGCCAGAGCGGTGTATTGGAGGAGTCCTGACCCATGAGCCATGGCGGCAGGTGCTACTTCTCTGTGCCAGCAAGGTTTAGGGTTATTCCCCACCAGGGCACTGCTAGAGTCAGGCTGTCCCCATGCAGACGCTATACAGTGGCTCTGCCAGTCCTCCCCAAACACATAGCTTAGTCACAAGGGATTCTGGCTGTGACAGCACATGACTCAGCCACATCCATCAGGCCCCCAGGGAAAACCGAAGCAAGAGCACATGAGTGGATAAGGGATAGCATCTCAAACACAGGGGTAGCCAAGCCTTCATACACTACCACCAAAGAAAAGGGGGCTTCTAGCTCAGTCTGGAACCCAAGAACCATAACTCAAGGACTGGTGGTCAAGGTCATAGTATGTAACCTGTCATAAAACAGTAAAGTAGAGCCAGAGCCAAGAAAGGCAGTTAGGACATGCCCAAGGACACTTAGCAGTGTCCAGCAGGGCTGGAAAGAAGTGATCCCATCTTGGGCCATAGCCCAGGCCTGGAATGTCCCAGCTTCATGTAGAGTTAGTGGCCACAGGTTCCACACTTATTTATGCGCATGAGGTACTGATAAAATTGTCAATTATAGCACTATCTCCTAAATTCAGGAATCAATAAAATATAAGTGGAGAGCCCAGTTACCCATACGCATTCAACAACAACAAAGAAACATGAAGAGGGAAAACTACCCGGTTCATTATTTCTGGGAAGCAGCAAGTCAATAACCATCAGAAATAGTCCAGGGAAGGAGCAGTGACAAGATGTGCTGAGCTCTGCCCGTGGGGAGAAGACACAGGCCGCCATGTCAGCATGAAGAGACTCCCCTATAGGTCATGCAATATGTCAGCTACAGAAGGACCCCACTAACAGGCATCCCGTTTGACTTGACCAGAGACCAGTGGGCTCCCAGTAGACCCAGAGGCCAGCCAGAGAGGAGAGTGTGCCCCACAAACAAAAGCAACGGAGGAAAGGCAGTCCACACAGACTTGACGGTTGGGAGGCGCCAGGGTTACTATTTCTTCTCCCGCTTTGTACTCATCTAAGCCAGGGAGTCAACCCACTCAAATGAGCCAGTTCATGACAGTAAATGATTCCATGAACCAAAAGATTTGAAATCAGGGTGCTGATTTCCTGAGTTTGTTTCCATTGTGGTGGTGGAGGTGGATGAGCCTAGCAGGACTTTATAATCGCTTCCCTTCTGAGATAAAGCAATGCAGCCAAATAGAGAGGCAATCAGGGCTGTTGAGTAGCTCAAGGGGCGATGATGTTTACTACCAAACCTGAGTTCAATCTCTAGAGCCTACACAAGTTAAAGGAGAGAGACAACTCCTGCAAGCTGTCCTCTTGTCACTACACATATACACACACATGTATGTACACCCCATACATGTATATATAGATATACACATATATATACATAGATATACACAAGACAGACAGACAGATAGATAGATGAATAGACAGACAGACAGATAGGAGTAATAAAACATTTTTAAAGAAACAAATGACTTTTTAAAAAGTAACCCAGATGGTCAATAGTCAAATTAAAAACAAGTGGAAAAATCTAGACATAGGGAAACATCAGCTGGTGTTATGAATTCTTGATTTTCAAGCCCAAGTAGTCTAACGATGTTGAAAGGGACCCAAAAGCTGTTATGCCCTCTGCATATGTTATCCTGACAACCCTAAATCACTCCCAATTTTGTGCTGCTGCCATCTGTAGCTAATTAATCCTATAACTTCTGTTGAAAACTTTACCGTGCTACTTTAAGTGCTGGAAATGTGTGTGTGCGTGTGTATTTGTTGAGTAAGTGTCTCCATATTTCTAATGGATATCACATATGTATTCAACAGAGGCTGGCCATCCACGTTCTGAAAACTCCATGCCATCTCTGCCATGAGAATCATTAAGCATTGTCAGTGAGTCTCTGGTGTCCTGACAAGATCTTGTCATACACATGAGGGCCAGGAAGGTCAGACACTTCTTTGACTCCAAGGATAGCAAATCTCTTGGGAGTACCAACATGCCAATACATGTCAGAAGCTATGTGACACTGGAAATGGAGCCCTGGAAGCTGAGCCATCTATCCTAGTTGTCCCATCCCTGTTCAGTGGTTACGTGGCTTTAGGCAAGTCATTTCCCTTCTGCACAACTTGCTTCATTTGCAAACATAAAAGGAAGACAGCATCCCAGGAGTGAGACAGTCAAAGCTGGAGGCAAGAATCCTGAGGACTAGAGCCATAGCTCATTGCCTCTCCATTTGTGTGTGCCAAGCTCTGCCCCTCCCCTGCTTCTCTGACAACATCCTGCAAGTCTGGCCCAGCCCCGTGTATTCCTGGAATCAACAGCCCTGAAGAGGCTTGAGGAATCTCACTACAACCAGCTCTCCCATAAGCCACAGACCAACAACTGTATGAAGGGCCTCCCATCACCCAAGATACGAGTCCACCTAGAAAATGACTGTACACTGACAGTCTCAGGACCACGACAAAGTAAGAAACCACTGAGCGCTGTATTTTCTTTTGTCTTAGAGTGGGACTGTCCCTGCAGCTCCCTACAGTCTCTCCCGCTCACTGCCTCTCTCTCTCTTCCATTCTCATCTGCCTTTAAATGAAGCTATAATTTTAAAAACTACCAGCCTAAGAACAATATGTTATTAAGATTATAACAGCTCCTAAAAAGCCATTGGAGTCCTGAAGCCAGCTAGCTCCACTGTCACCCAAATCATCAGGAGCCATTTGGAGCATAAATGCAGTCAGCTCCTCTGCAGCCCTACCATTCTCTACTGCTTCCCTTTAGTTTGGTTTTGTATTTTGTCATTTTTGGGAGGAAGTGGGAGTTTGCTTTTGTTTTTGTTTGTTTGTTTGTTTGTTTTGTTTTGTTCTACACTAGGCAAGGAAGGAATGGGCTTCTATGCCAGTTACCATGACAAATGAGCAGGCTGTGGGCAGATTGGGACAAGGCACTGTACAACACACACACACACACACACAGTATACTTGTGCAGTATCTTGAACTCAACACATTTCCACATCTATTTTCACACTCTCACCCTTGGCCACCAGCTCCCAAGAAAACCTACAGTACTCTCATAGAACAAACTCCCCGACAGGATCTTTGGCCACTGCAAAGTAATGAGCCCCCCTTGGCAGTAACTCCTTCCAATTCTAGAACCTTCATTATCCTTATCTGAACTCAAGAGTCTGTCATAACCGAGTTAGAATCTAAGCGTCCATGCTTATCAGTTGTGTGGCTTTGGCAAAATCACTAAGTCCTCTGAACTTGTCTTCGAGTAGATCTTTAAAAACTACCAGTTACAGACTCCAGAGCTAATGGAAAGTGAGTCTTCATCAACCAAGCTGATGATTAATCTTGAGTGACATGAGCCCTTGAGCACCTCCTTCTCTAGGTGCCCCTAGGGACTCTCTGCATTGCCTCAAAACACTGAGAGCTCAAGAGGTACCTCCTGACCCTGCGAGGGAGGGAGCAGGCCTAGGACTTGGTTCTAGGTTTCCATATTGGATCCAGCATGCTGTACCCTACCTGTGAGCACTGGCTGTTCAGATATTAGCTGCATGGGACACAGCACAGGGGTGACCAGCAGGTCCTGCTTAGCCCAGCTGTCTTCTGACACACAGCAACCTACTCCCTGATGCCACCAATTTTAGTCCTGCATGGAGGGGAGGGGCTGGATGAATCCAAAGCAGGCTCAAACAAGGGTCTCAAGAAGAACTAGAAACTCTCAGCCTTCCCCTATTCATTTGCCTGCTCCTCACAGATAAGCAACACACACCCTGACCCTGGCCTTCCCAGAGCGAGCAGGTCTGTTGCGTCCATCTGTGAGTGCGCACAGAGAGAGGAGTCCGCTCTGCATCGTGCGGGCAACAAAGCACCTGGTCAGGTGACTTGTCCATGAGCACATGGAGTCTCCTGACCCCCAACTCACTGACGCATCTTCAACCACCTGGAGAATGGAGACACAGAGGAGGTTAAGGAGGTAACCCCACGGATGGGGCCCAGCTCTGGCACAATACCGCACACCCCCATCTTACTCCCAGCTCTTGCCATTCTCAGGATCCATTAGAAATTGGTAGCCTTTCTCATGGAGCAGTGTAAGTAAACACCTGCCCTAATTCTCAGGCCTTTGTTCAATCAGTGGTCCAAGTGTGAGTATTACCCCCTCTCAGAGTATCAGTGCTACCATGGCCACTGGAGGACATGAGCCACGGGCAGCTTACTGCGGCAGCATTTCCACTTTGGACTGCTTGGTGAGCAGTGGGAATGCAAATGCAGAACCGGGTGGCATATCTAAAAGCCGCCACCTAGGGGTTGCAGACTCTGAACTGCTTTCCCAGCAGTGCACAGGGGAGACGAGCCGAGGGGAGTTGGGGCCCCCAGTGAGATCAAACATCTTCCACAGAAGAGCCCCACTTCACTCCTTCCTCCACTCTAAAGCATCCCTTGCCACACTCCTGACTCACCAGCAATTGCTCCAGAAACATCGAGATCCACTTCACCACCCTAGGAGACCACTTGCCAGGCTAAGCCGCAGCCAGAGCAGCCTGGAGTCAGAGGTCAGAACCACAGACACAGCATCAGATTTTAGCTGAACAAGTCAAGGTTGGGATGTTTTTAAAAGGAAGTTCAGTTCATATCCACACAAAAGCTGCCAGTTACTACATGCTTACCAGGTGCTGAGCACAGTGCAGTATCTGACTCTGACAAGCAGGAGAGGTGGCTCAGCCAGGAAAGCACTTGCCACAAGACTTAAGTTCAATCTCCAGTATCCATGTAGAATATTCAGACATGGAGCCAGGTGGTGGAAGTGCACACCTTTATTCCCAGCACTCGGGAGGCAGAGGCAGGAGGAGTTCAAGGCCAGCCTGTTCCAGGAAAGCTACAGAGAAATGCTGTCTCAAAAAACAAAACAAAACAAAAAAATTAGACATGGTGGCACATACCTATAATCTCTTTTCTGGGAGGCAAAGACAAGAGGATTCCATGGTCTTGCTGGCAGCCAGTCTAGCCTAATCCTAATTGGCAAATTATATGTTCAGTGAGAGACCCTGACTCTGAGAGAGCAACTGAGAAAGATGCCAACATTTACCTCTGACACACACACACAAATATGACTTACTGAAAATTCAGGATAACATTTTACAAACAAGAGAACCCATGAGAGAATGTTATCATGAATCAAATTGCAAAATGAACTAGGATCCTGTCCTATCTCTCCCAGTATTCCCTTGTTTGGGAAAAAAAAATGGCGCTGTTCAGAACAGAATTTCTTCTAGATAATTTTCATAACTCTCTTCATAACTTCATAGCTTCTTTATAACACTCATGGATAAAACAATGCTTAGTGGGTTTTGGGGCAAAATGATATTAATATGTTGTATTATTAATAATGTTGTAGTGTTGGCAGTAGCAAGAGAGACTCTAGTCCCTGGAGTTCTTATGAGTTCTAGGGCAAGCACTGTGCTAGAGATTACCTGCCTTAGTTTAAAATAAACTGTGTCACTTCCAATGTTCCTAGAAATTTTTGTTTTCCAATTTTAAGCAAATACCTTAAAATTTTAGGAAAAATCACAAGAAAGAGAATACAATCATTAGGTTGTAACCAACAAAGAAAAGGAACTATCCATTCAACAAAAGAGAAAAAAAGGACCCAAGACACCAGAAGTAAAATGACAGAAAAAACTTCACACAGTTTAACTGTAAGCTTAATAAAAAGTGAGCTATCATACTAGCATGGATTAAGCATATATAAGACCTCAAAGCCCGCCCCCACAGTGACAACTTCCTCCAGCAAGGCCACAGCTCCTAACAGTGCCTCTCTCTATAGGCCAAGCATTCAAACAATGAGTCTATGAGGGCCGTGCCTATTCAAAGAACCACACGTCGCCTTAATAAAAGGTTGGTATGATAGCTATTCTTGATAGTCATCTTGACTATATCTGGAATTAACAAAAACCCAAAAGTGGAGGGCATACCTATGAGGGATTTCTTCTTATTTTGAGGTAGATTTGAAGACCTAATTCTGAACTGGATGTTTGAGGTATGAAGACACACCTTCAATCCAGATATTTAATCCCAATCTAAGATGGGCTATACCTGCTGCTGAAAGCCTGTATAATGTTATGAAGAATACTTCTGCTCTTTGCCTGCTTGCTTTCAAGTATTTCAAGAAATGGCAAATCCATTTCTTCACTGGTATTAGAGTCTACTTCTTCAGGATTCTTCAGGATTCCGGTATATACTGAAGACTATCTGAGACATCCAGTCTCATGAACTTTCCATTCATAGCCAGCCATTATTGGATTAGCTGGACCACATCCTGTAAGTCATTCTAATAAACCCCTTTCTCTCTATAGATAGATGATAGATATAGATAGATAGATAGATAGATAGATAGATAGATAGATAGATAGATGATACATATATAGAGAGTTATTCATTCTATAAATTCCGTTATTCTAGAGAACCCTGACTAATACAGCTAACAATAGAGAGAAAATCCTCTATCAAGCAAATGATAAGCAAAAGAAAATCAATGTCACTTATAATTAATAACACACAAAATTAATTTTGGTTCTCAAAACAATGCAAGGCAGATTTGAAATCCCTACTGTGTCTGAGGAGCAGAGTATTTAGGTTACTCAGTCAAGATGACATAGTCAGCAGGAGTTGGAAAATGATTCATACACAGTTTTCCATTACTCCAGAGGTCACGTTCACAACACAGCAGTCCACTGTTGCAGTCACATCCCCTTCAGGACCATCCAGGGGGTAGAAAACACATGGTCCCCTAACTAGCACTTAGATGATGAGTAACAAAAGTGAAGAAAGGGTTCCAAACCAGTAAGGAAATAAAGAAGGAGGATCTACTGGCTAGAACATCTGGAGAAGGGGACCCAGACCCAGTAGTCTCTGACCAGGAAAGAGGTATCTGTTATGGTTTGAATCTGAAGTCTCCATAGTATGTGTTTGAATACTTGATCCCCAGCTTGGTGGCATGTGGGAGGCTGTGAAAGCTTGGGGAGGTGGGACATGGTTGACAAAAGTCACCAAGTGCAGGCCCTCAGAGTTTGTATTATCCCTAGCGCCTTCATGATATAATGGGTCCGTCCCACCTCAAGCTCCCCTGCCGAGAGCTCCACCATGAGCCACAGTGTAGCTCTCCTCTACTGGTCACAGCGGCAAGACGAGACACCAACACAGAACAGCATCGGCATCTGAAAAGGGGTCAAAAGTGCCGCTAAGTGCTCTTTGCAAAACGGCTTACCTACAGCAAATTCCAGGGCAAGTCAGCTATAAGATGCAGGGCTTTGGGATCATGGAAGACAGAAACTAGATGATCCTTCAACATCATTCTTCAGCTATGGACTCAATGTTTTCATGCCCAACAAAATCATATGTTGAAGTCCCAACCCTTGTGCTTAGGACCAGACCCCTTTTAGGGACCCAAGTGAACTGTCTTGCCCATTCCACCTGTGAGAACACAAAAAGGTACCTTCATGGAGCAGGCTGTGAGCTTCCGCCAGACACTGAGACACCTTGTTCTTAGGCCTCACAACTTTCAGAATTCTGAGAAATAAAATGTTGTTTTAAAGTACCAATCTAAGGTACGTTTTTAAAGTTATATTTTTACATATTTATGTGTATGTGTGTGTGTGTGTGTGTGTGTGTGTGTGTGTGTGTGTGTGCACTCATGAATGCCACAGGACAACTTGTAAGAGTTGGTTCTCTCCTTCCATCCTGTAGGTTCCAGTTATCAGGCTTGGCAGAAGATGCCTTTATCCACTTAGCCATCTCTCTGGCTGTGAGGAATTCTTGTTATAGCAGCCCAAGGCACTAACATATCTCTTGCATTCGAATCAAAAGGGAAATAATGGGGATCACACCTGCAGATGTCAGGCAGAACCTTGTGCTATCAACCACCACTGTGGCTGCTGCTGCTGTTCCTCCTCCTCCTCTTCTTCCTCTTCTTCTTTTCTTTTTTTTAATTGGACTAACTCTGTAGACCAGGCTGCTGGCCTCTGCCTCTCCAGTGCTGGGATTAAAGGAATATGCCAACATCTAATCCAACCCTGCTGATTAAAGACAATACAATAAATCACAGAATCTTAAGGTTGGAAAGAACATGACAGGAAACTAACACTAAAAATAAATCAGACTTTTCTGGTTGTTAGAACTGCCTGGGACACTCTGTGAAATTAAAAATTTCTGTGCCCCATCTCATATATATATAATAATATATATATTATTAACCTAAATTTTACAAACAAATACCAAGAAGGAAGGCCCGTAGCACTCAAGCAAGGAACTGCTGCATCCTTAAACCCCTGAAATATGAAGTGAAGACCTAGGTAGGGGTGAGTATGCCCAGTCAGGCGTCCACACATACTTCACTAACCAAGAGTACTAACTGCCATGGTCAAGTCCAAGTTCTTTCTACTGATGGCTGTACTTGGAAAGAAGCCAACGGGGTGTATTATTATCCTCCTTATTTTGGACCTCAGCAGGGAGAACATGAGGGACAGGTTGAGAACAATCAGGGAGCTAACTGAAAAGAGCAACATGAGCGGCTGCTGGCCTCCTCTGCCGTAGGGCGTAGCTCCAAGGCCCGTTGCTTCTTTGAGAAGATGGTCAATATGTCAAAGACAGAACATCACAGAAAATGGTGGTGCCTTTCAGGGAAATGAACAATGGAGCAGGACAGTAGGCCTGTGCGAGGAAATACAACCCTGGCTCTCACCTCATCCCACAGGTTTCCCTAAAACCTTAGCGTCAGAAATCATCTCAAGCAACAGCTAGGACACCAAGGCCAAGGTCTTGGGACAGTCACAAAAGACTGGTCATAACATAGTTGTTCACAGTATCAGAGAAATTATGAGATAGAGCTCCATATGTATGCATGCATGCATGTATGCATATAAGCACTCATAGCACTTGAACCATGTTTTATAAGAGAAAAATAAAGCACATGGTATGTAAAAGATGAAGAGCTCTATGCAGAAGAAAACAAGCTAATGAAACAACACAACCCTTCTCAGCGCTTAGTGCTTTAGATGAAATTAATAAGAATATCAATGTGATGAAACAAGTTAGCCTGCAACAAGCCAAAGAAACAAACCAAAGATCAAAATAACAGCATTTCAGGTAGCTAAACAGGTTAGACAAGAAAGCTGCACCTAAACATTGAACCCCTGCACAAGAAACACAGCTCTGGCATTGATCAACATTACCCATTTTAACAATGTAAAACTCATACCATTCCTGCATAAGGAAGGGAGGAGAAAGGGGAAGCCTGTGAGTGCTAATTGCTTCATCTTGTACAGCCTGGACTCCAAAGTTTAAATATAAATCAGTTATTAAAAGGAAGCAATAACTTGTGACAGCAAGACAGAAAGAGGGCTATTGGAAGGGAGGGGATATTGGGAGAAGACGTGGGGAGGAAGACCAATAAGAATGAAGTATGGCCAGGTAGTGGTGGCGGTGCACTCCTCTAATCCCAGCACTTGGGAGACAGAGGCAGGTGGATCTCTGTGAGTTTGAGGCCAGCCTGGTCTACAGAGTTCCAGGACAACTAGGACTATTACATAGAGAAACCCTGTCTTGAAAAACCAAAAAAGAGAATGAACTATGATGTTATGATGGAGACGTATCAAACTTGTACTAGAGATGTATATATTTACTCATAGATCCACGCAGCTCAGTTCTCATCAGTTCCAAGCTTCTTTGTGTAGGAGACAGCAGCCAGCAGAAACCCACAGTTGCTCTAAGCATAGGAATCTGTGTCCATGGAGAGCTCAGTCACGAAGGAGACATGCGTCTCACCAATCCTTCCCCCAAGACTCAGGAAAAATTGAGCGAAAACAGAGCAGGAAAGTAAGAGCCAGAGGTGAGGGGGGACCCAGGCAAACATTGTCTCATAAATCTGACAGGAAAGAAGCTGTGGCTGCCTATATAAGATCTTCACAGGATCAGGATGGCCAACACTCCGGGAGAAGAAAGGGACTCACAAGACCGTACTGACAGTTGGTGGCAGCTAGGGAAGGAAGAGTCGGTTTTCTTTAAGGGTGTGAACACTGGTAGACGACCAAGCTCCAGAGGATGAGCCCACACCCCAGAATATATGGGCAGCTCAAATTAGACTCAGTTAGGTATTTTCTTTAAAGACCTTGAATCTAGGAGGGTGAGGTAGGAGTAGAGTCAGGAGTAGCTAGGGGAAGAGGGGAGAGAGTGACTATAACATATGAAATACCAAAAGAATAAAACTTTTAAAAGAACAAAGTATGTACAGAAATGCCAGAATCAATCAAACCCATAAATTAAGGTTTAAAAAACTAATTTTAAAAAAGAAAGGAGAGGCCGAGTGGTGATGGTGTGCACCTTTAATCCCAGCACTCTGGAGGCAGAGGCAGGTGGATCTCTGTGAGTTCAAGACAGAGCCTTACTTACAAAGTGAGTTCCAGGACAGCTGGGAATACACAGAGAATCCCTGTCTTGAAAAAGAGAAGGGAAGGGGAGATACAAAAAAAGAAAGCAATGACTTCAACTTCCTAATTTTTCTTTTAGAACAGTGAGATATTTTTAAAATACCTATTTCAACTAAGAAATATTTACCCAGCTCAGAATTTCCTTCAAGTGTATTCATTTTTCTCTCAGAAAATTGGGCAGGTAAGTTAATATTCATTGTCAAAACTGGAATGCAGATGTGACCTGGTCCTTGCGAAGTTACTCCCAAGAATCTGCAATCTAGGTAATTGGTACCCCTCCCATCTTTCCAAATCGGGGGCCAGGGTCTTGAGTGGCTGTGTCTTGATGTCTGAGATCTGTTACTTCTTAGGTACTAAGATGTTACCAGCTGGGTGGTGGTGGCACACGTCTTTAATCCCAGCACTCAGAAGCAGAGGCAGGCACATTCTGTGAGTTCAAGGCCAGCCTGGTCTACAGAGTGAGTTCTAGTACAGACTTCAAAGCTACACAGAGAAATCCTATCTTGAAAAACCAAAAGAAAAAGATTTCTTTCCTCTACTTCACTGTTGCTTGCTTACAGTAAATATTTCAAAAGCAATTGTTCATCACCTCTTACACATTCCTAAATGGTTGAAATAATCACAGCTAAACGCGAGTAACAGTGAATCTCCAATCTGAGACGCCACCTGCTGAACTATTGCCCAAATCTACAGTGATGTGATTTCACTATTTCCGGTGTTGCAGCCCACTACAGAACAACC
Organism: Ondatra zibethicus; assembly: GCA_004026605.1. Classification (NCBI taxonomy): domain Eukaryota; kingdom Metazoa; phylum Chordata; class Mammalia; order Rodentia; family Cricetidae; genus Ondatra; species Ondatra zibethicus. The sequence goes on from PVIU01004666.1 coordinate 24,493, forward strand.
CATGTTTATAGCACTCAAGACCCCTCCCCGCTGCTGCCATGGCTCTATCTCTCAGTAATGATCCCTATCATTTACTGAATAGCCTTAACCACCAGCTAAGGTATCTGCTGCTGCTTCTCCTTTGGACCCTCAGAGCAACACTATGAGGTATTGAAGATTTGTGAGGGTTTCCACCATTATCCATGGGTGGAATGAGGGGTCAGAGAAGCGAATTTCCCCCAACGTCCTTGGGGTTGGAGGCAGACCTGTGCTTCAGTTCACTTTCTGTTTGGACACAAAGTCCAGGTTTTTAACAGAAATGCTTGACTAGAAATTCATGGTATTAACAAGAACCCAAATCTAGTTTGTTCTGTATCATACTGTGTGCATGTGTGCACATTCAGCCATATTGCATGAATGTAGAAATCAGAGGTGGACATTAGAATGCCTTCAATAGTTTCTCCACTCTATTTTTGAGGCATGGTCTCTCTGGGACTTGTTTAGATGACATTAGCTGGCAGAGAAGCCCCAGATCCACTTGTCCCTGCCCTCCGCCCACGGCAGCATCAATTTCCAGACGCACGTCACCATGTCCAGATTTTTTCATGTGGTGCTAGAAATCTGAACCCAGGTCCTCACGCTCCTGGAGCAAGCACGCTAGCCACTGCGCCATCACCCAATCCAGGTTTTCTGTAACTTCTGAGCCCCTCCCATATGGAAGGAGCCTTCCAATACCCAATGCTATAAATTACAAGGTTGTCACCTGCCCAGGATTTTTCCTCCCCAATGGATCCCACAACAGAGACTGCATTTCTTTCCCAGTGTATGATGAAGTCACTGAGTGAGCAATTTGATCAGAGACATGAAATTTCTAACATGCATTTACCTATTTACATATTACATACTACCCTTTACATCCTGCTTTGAGGAACTCCCAACAGCTGGGTTCCTTGGGAACTGTTCCTATGAGAGTTTCAGACCACAGACATCTTCCAACTCTCCAGGTTAATGGATAGGTGGAGCAGCGTGAGGGAAGTCACTTATATCTAGCACAGAAGTGTATTATAGGCATTTTTCAATTTATCTTCCTAATGATATTTTTTCAGCTACTCATATTTAAATGAGTTTCTACTCCCATAACACCACTGACTGACAGTGAAGGGAGGAAACTAGGATAAAATGCTAAGGACATTTTCTGCCAAGTGTGAAGCCTCCAAGAAGGAACTGCAGAGTGCTCTCTGGCTGGGCAGGAGGGGATGAGACCATGCAGGATTGGGGGGGGCACCTCTCTCAGTATTATAATTTCTCCAGCGTCTGTTTTTCCATATAGAGATGCACTGGCTCAGCCAGCTGGCTACACTTACTGTCTGGTGTTTCCCATGCCAACATCCAAGGCATCTGGGCATGGATTTCCAGCCTGACCAGGAACATTCTCCCAGAACCAAGAGATTCCCAGCAGGGTCTTACTCTGGGAATTCCAATTCTAAATAAATATTATACTCCCTTGTTTCTACATAGAGAGCTCCATCAAAATGCACACCTGTGTTGGCAGCAGGGTTATGGACCCAGGCATGGAAAACATGGCCTCATGCCTGGAAGAGTATGCTTCAGCATAGGAAAGACCCAATACAGCTCAACCCAGATTGAGTGGGGTCACTGACCTGACTGCCCTGTCCCTAAATCCCCCCCTGCAGTATCCTTGATGGTATCTCCTTTATGTCCTACAGTTCAAGCCCCAACCCCCAGTTTATATGCAAGGTTCTCTGTTCCCTCACTTTTCCCAGGATTGCTATCCTTTGCAGAGGAGGGAGAGACTCCCTGCCACAGCCCAGAAGGAACCTCCACAGGAGTCAGAGACTAAAGTTACATTTTCTCACTTTCCTAGTGTTTGAAGGAAAGTCTGTGTGGGGCTGGCTGTGATCACACACCATCTGAGCAAGTGAGAGCACTATCTCAAACAGCAGCTTCCTCCTCCTCTTCTTCCTCCTCTTCCTCCCTGCTGTCCCCTCTCCAAGCCTTCAAGACCTCCCTCCTGCATTGGTGTTCCAGTTCTTCATCCCTCCTAGTGCCACTGAGAACCCCAAAAGTTCCGGTCCACCAGAGAGGGGAAGCATAGGTACCACTCCATATAGACACAGGAATAAAGATTCAGGCCATACTTAGACTGAAGGATAAAGGGGCAGTGCAGCCTTGGGGATCCTACTAAAGCAAGGACAGAGCAAGACAGCCTCTGACATCCAGAGCCCTAGGCCACTGCTGTTCTCCATTTTCTAATTCATACAAGGTCATCCATGATCCCAAGGCAGTCCCCTTCTCTAGGGCTGCCTGGTTCGCAGAAAAGTATCCAAACACCTACTACATGTAACTCTGTGCTTCATGACCAATGTTACCCAATGTCCAGCAGCAGTGAGGGCAAACCTCACACATCCTTCCTCCCTCTCTACACAGGCAAGGCCAAGAGCCTGAGGACCTGAGGGCATCTTCAAGTAACAATATACAGAATATGAAAAATATCTAGTCCCAGAAGCCATGATCTCACTACCACACCAAATGCTTGTTCTAAAACATGCCCATAACTTGATCCAAGAACTCAGCCCAGCCTGGACAACCCACCAGGGCAGGGCACCAACAACCTCTGTCAAAATGAAAGATGCTAAAGGCAGGGGTGTCCAGCTAGGAGTGCCCACATTTCCATCAAGCTTCCTGTGCAAAGATGAACTGGATTTCTCTCTTGGAAGCTAGTGCCTTAGACATCCAGCCATCTACTCCCAGCTGCTAAGGAGCATCGTTGCTTCCCCCAGAGACCTGCCCATCTTACTATAAATTATTAAGGAATAGTGCAGGCTTGGCTGAGTGAACAGAACTGGTTGATTATATTCCATATAACCTACTAAGCCTTAAATATTATGCCCCGGCTCAAACAGCCCTTGCCTTTCATTCGTCTTGGCATTGGAAAGCAGAGAGGAAAGAAACCAAGGAAGCCAAGAATCCAAGCACTTGAAAATTTATTGTGACGAACTTCACCCAAGGGCCTCCCACCCAGGCCCACCTATGGGCCTTTCCAGGTCAACTGGAAACTGGGGTGAAAGCCAGCCTTTCCAGACATGACAAGTCTTCAGAGGAGGAACATATTTCTAGAACTTTCTATGTCCTCTCCTGCATGTATTTATTAGAAAAGGCTGTAGAGAAGAGGCCAAGGACAAAGTCGACACGTTCTGGCCTTTCCCTTAGATTACCTGACTCAAGCCATACCCAGGAGTAGCAAGCCAAAACCACAACTGAAAATGGGGATCAGCAAAGCAACAGTCTCTGGACCAAACCTGCCTGACTTCTGAAGTTTTATGAGAACAACCACCTTTATCTTTTCTGTGCTATCTACAGCCAATATCATGCTACAAAGACATCACTGAGTAGCTGAAGAAACACGGCCTGCCATAGCTGAAGATTATCTGGCTTTTCTAAAAATAAATAAATAAATTATTGACTCTTGGGTTACAAAACTTTTGAAAGTAGTTAAGACCCTTTAGTGAGATTCTTTCTGTTTTTGTTGTTGTTTCTAGTTTTTTTAATGTGCCTCTGTGCATGTGTCTTCACGTATATATGAGGGCATGGGGAGAGGCATGTGGCGGCCTGAAGCTGCTGTCAGCCATATTCCTAGATCACTCTCTGCATTATTCATTGAGGCAGGATCTCTCATTCGGACCCAGACCTTACCAATACCAATACAGCTAACCTCGTCAGCCAGCTTGCTCCAGGGAACCATCTGTCTCTGCCTTCCAAACCCTGGCCGTGCCCAGACAGCACCTGGAGAGCCCAAGAGAGGCACCATGTGCTTCATGGTCACTCAGCTCAAGGGCAGAGAAGGGCTTCCCCACAGCTGTCCCCGCACCACGTGTCACTCAGCCAATACTGACCCTCCATCAGCTCGAGCCACTCTGATCCTGGCGCGTATACTGGGAGGCCCTGTCCTAGTTCGCTCCTCTGCTGCTGTGACAAACACCGCTGGAGGAGGAAAGGGTTTGTCCGCCTTGCAGGCTGCAGGCACAGGGGCCTGTCTTAGCTACTGCACTGCTGCTGTGAAGAGACATCATGCCCAAGGCTGGTTATCGGAGATCACGTGTGGTTCCAGGGTATCGGAGTCTGCGATCATCATGGCGGGGAGCACAGCAGCAGGCTATCAGGCATGGCGCTAGAGCAGTAGCTGAGAGCTACATCCTGATCCTCAAGTTAGAGGCAGAGAAAGGGAGATAATTGGGAATGGCGCAGGATTTTGAAACCTCAAGTCCACCCCCAGGACATCACTCCTCCAAGAAGGCCATACCTCCTAATCCTTCCCAAAATGTTTCACCAACTAGAGGCCAAGCATTCAAGTATACAAGCCGATGAAGACCATTCTCATTCAAACCGCCACGGGAGCCAAGGCAACAACTCAAGGCAGCACCTGACACAGAGTGCATGGAGGAACACTGGATAGTAGCTTGCACTCTCTGGCTGCTCAGCTACTTTCCTTATGCAAGCCAGGACCACACCTGTCCATGGATGGCACACAGTAGACTAGGCCTTCCGGTACCAATTAAGAAAATGGCTTACAGACATGTTCACAGGCCATTCCAATGAAGGCAACTCCTCAGCTGAAGTTCCCTCTTTCACAGTGTGTCAAGTTCACAAATGAAATTAACTATGACACCCAAGGAGGCAGCAGGCCATATTAGCCTCCATGAAGCTAAACTGAGAGAATCCCAGCTTTTTGCCTCTATGATTCTGGGCTTTAGTTTGCTCTTTACCCAGATGGGTTCACACCACATGCTATATTTTATCCCCAACTTTTAGTCCCTCAATACCTAATTACTAAGTCATCTACTATGAACCAGCCCATTTTCTAGGCAGTTGAGATAGAGCAGCTCCAAGCACAGCACTTACTGACTTGGGAGCACATAGACTAGAAACAGTTCTACACACTATGAATGTCCAAACTCAAACGTCACAAACAGCCACCAGGACTGAGACTGGCGTCTCCATAGCATGCTCAGCAAAGGAAGGCCCTGAGGCCACGGCAGTGAAGCCCGATCTCCAGGACTACACAACTAGGCAGACGAAGAAATGCCACCGGCACCCAAGCAGAGTTAGGCTGTCAGGCACATGCATCTGAACTCTACGATCTCCTGCCTTTGATGAGAGGAATCCCAGCAGTTGCCCATCCTGCGATTATCTGTACAGGCTGGCAGCACTGAACTCAAGTTATGCAACCCTTTCACCCACTATCACAGTGAGGAGCGCCATGGAGACCCTTTCCCCCACTATCACAATGAGGAGCGCCATGGAGCCGTCTCCCTGGGGGGACAGCAGTTCCCCTTTTCAATCGTGCAGGACAGGCCTCAAACTCCTTAGCATTGGGAGCCTCCCGCCTTCCTCTCGGCGTGAAGCCCTGCTGGCTGGGTATCTAGAAGGTAAGTGATCATGGGAGCCAGAGAGAGCCTGACCCAGGCCACTGGGGTTGAAGCAAAGAAGGATGCTAGTAGAGAGCCAGAGCGCCTAGATGACAGAGATCTGGCTGGTACCCTCTTCTGTGGTTTGAATGGTTGCCCCTGAAGTTTGGTTCCCAGGGTGGAAGTATTAAAATACAGTGTCTGAGAGCTATGGCCTTCTGAGAAGTCTGTCAGATATTGGGGCTCTGGAAGGAGATTGTGGGCCCGCATTACTGCTTCTCTCCTTACAGACGCATGATGTCAATGCCAGTTAAGACATATGCTCCCACTGCTGAGTGCAGCCCAATCCTATGGGGCTGCCCAATCATGCACCTCCAGAATTATGAGCCAAAATGAACTTCTCTATACTGCATCAGTACCTCTTGTCAGGTACTTTGGTATAGGGACCAAAGCTGACTTACCTATCCTCAGTTTGATTCCCTTATGTTATTCCCAGGATTTCAGTGATGGCTGGTTGGAATGTCCCAGTCAGATTTGTCAACAGAACATAAGGCATCAGATTGGAAATTCCTGCACCCCCTCTTAGATTACCGTGGTTTGAGAGAAGTGATATTTACCTTTAAGCCAGTGTCCCCGTGGTAATAGTAGTAAACAGAAATTTTCCAGTGGAGAGCAAAGATGAAGCCTTGGGGCTATTCAAACACACAGAACATGTTCCCCAGTGCTGGGAACTGCAGGAACTGATGCATCCAAAAAGCCTGCTGCTCCCCTTTCAGAAGAGGAAGATGAGGAGATAAGGCATGCAGAACTTGTATGCAATCCTGGGGCTCCACAGGGACACCCTCCATCCCAGCCACTCTGCTAAGCCTGGTGATAAGGTTCATGCCTTCTCTGCTCACTCCAAGGCCAGTATAGAAGAAATGAGAATGGGGAAAGGGAAGAAGCACCAGATTAGGAGGGTGGAGAGCTGAAGAAAATGGAGCAGATCAGTCCACCTAATGGCTCCATCTGACATGAGTTCAAACTAGGGCTGCCTCTCTCTAAGCTCTGCAGTGTGGCTCTGCTGCTCCCATGCACGGTCACAGTTGCCAGAGTCATCTTCCTTCTGCTTCTGGAAACCAGGAGGCATCTCGGAGATTCTCGTGGTTCTTTTGACGCTCTGCGGCTTCCCCTCCTCTCTTTGCCTTTTTCTCTTGGTTAGCACCCTGGTCTACCACCTGCACGCCTGTCTCATTCACATCCTAACTTTGTGACTTCATGTGGACCCACTGAACTCAAGAGCTGGGAGGTACCTTTGAAAACGTTTCTAAACAAACATCTCAGAAAGAGGCTTGGGAGTGTGGGCAGGGGGGACAAGCTGGCTGGACTGGGCAGAAGCCCAGCTGTGTGGATCCCCTCACAGCACATTCTCAGAGGAGGAGGAGCATTTTCAAGCTAAGACGCTGGCAATGCCATTGAGTCTTGGAAGGAAAGATGGAAATAAAACTTGAGACCTGCAGGATAAGAACTCCATGTGGAGTGCTGTTTTTATATTGTTGCCCCACAAGCTAAGCAATGCCACAGGCTCTGCCCCAAGTTTTGCCTGCAAGATATAAGATCCTCAACTAAGGTTTTGGTGGTGGAATGTACAAACTGAAGCATAACAGAGTGTAAAACTGACCCAAAGATACAGGGAAACTATTTTTATGTGTGCGTGTGTGTGTGTGTGTGTCCGTGTCCATACACATGTCATTAATTCAGTGCTGCTCACATCATAGGAGACTGGGAGAGGAAGAATGAAGGAAGGGCACTTCACCTGTACCCCTCCCCCCTCTTAAGGAATTGTGTGCACTCAAATTCAGTTCATCCAACATCATCAACAGAAGCCCAGAGATCCCGGAGCCATGATGAGAAAACACACAGAAGTGTGCCAGCAGGAAATTCTTGAAACTTCCTCCTCAAGTTTCTTACTGTCCATTTTACAAATGGGAAAACTGAGACCCCCCCACCTCCCCACCAAAAAAAAAAAAAAAAACAAAGAGGAACAGAAATTAATCAGGTCTGTAACCCTAAGCCTAATGGGCTGCTCTTTCAGTTGACATCGCCATCTCTGTCCCCATCCAAGAGGCCAGGATGTGTGGTCTCAAGGGCAGAATGTGGCCGAGACATGCCGCCCATTAAGTCTTTCTGCCAAATACAATAATGCTTGGAGCTTCTAGACAGAGTGTGGCTGGCCATGTTAGTCTATGAGAGATGACCTTTTTCTCCAGTGTGGTATGTGTAGAGGCCCAAAATTATTCATAATACCTAGCCTAGCCCCATTCCCTTGGGGACAGCTCTGGGAAATCAATTCCCACAAAGGGGACATCATGGTTCTCTGCTTATTGGTACTTGTATGGCCCAGTCCAACTTAGAGGCCAAAGCAATGAGCAAGAAGACAAATGTCAGCAACAGAGGCTGGGAGTCACTGTAAGGAACTCTCCCCTAGACAGAGGTACGATCCAAGAGGAGCTGTGTACAGAAGAGCGGAAGCTTACTGGCAGGAAAGGAGAAAGAAATTCCATCCATGGAAAGTGTGTCAGTACAAAGGGGGCAGAAAACATGATGGAGGTGTGATGTGGGCAGATGTGGGCAGCAGAGGACCGCACCAACTTGACTTCTACTTCTGGAAAAGGCAGCAGACTGCTGTGAGTAAGACCCATGAGCTCTGGGGGACATGGCCCCTTCTGGGTTAGGATCCTAATTCCTCTATTTCTAAGCTTTGTGATGTCAATGCCATTTTCTGTGTCTGTTTTCTCTTCTGGAAATAGAAATAACACACCCCACATTGCAGAGTGGGGGAGCACTAAAATCAGGAAATAGAGAGCCCACACCTGCCCACATCTGGGTAGCAGTTGTGGTGAATACCTGGCAGAGGTATACTCCCTGCTCGTCATCCTCCCTTTGTTCTGAATTTCAAGTACATAACCCTCCAAGAACATGGAGCTTTGTCCCCCTTGCCTTGCTGTGTGCTTCATGGTCTTCTCTTCTCATAGATATCATAGACCTGGTAACCAGTACATCCTGAATTCCTGGAGAAGCCTGTGATGTCATCCACAATGAGGAAAGACAGGAAGCAGTGACTGTGTTGCTACATCACAAATCATACAGACACTGGCACAGCAGTAATAAAGGTACAACGGTTGTTTTTCAGTATCTTTCAATGAGTTAAGCTAGAAACATTTTTAATCTTTTGCTCCTTTTTGAAAAGGTGTCCCATCCATATTTAAATGATCCCATTCTGGATTCATGAGTAAATGTCCCTTCATCCCACGTAAGTGTCCTCTCCTGCCACAGTTTTAATGGTAGCATCTGGGAGAAAAGAGGACAGGCCCAGAACATGGCAGCGGTGGCACTCCTGTATCGAGTGCTTCCCAATGCCAGGCCCAAGATGCATACCAGGATCCTGACGGATTGTTCCCAGGTGACCCAGTCTGGGAATCAAGTTGTTCAGACACAGTGCACTCCTTGCCAGGGTCAGGCTCCACTTTATCCTGTTATGTCTCCAGTACATTCCACCTGCAGAAAGCAGCCTCTGTCCCAGGGCTGTTCCCAGGTCACATCCCATCAGGAACTGAGTCCGAGTATACCCCACACCAGTGACCAATGCCAGCAGCAAGACATTTCCAGCATACAGTTGTACCATCAGGAGTTGAATTCAAAGTGACCAAAAGCACAAAAGGGCCCTCCCATAAGAGTCACCCTCCCTTCCCCATCTGCCTGGAGCCTGAGAGCCTGGGAACAGAAGCCAATGTAAATCTACTTTAAAGAATAAGTATCTCACATTTCTCTCTGAACATTCCAAATGAAAAGGTTCAAGTAGGATCAATGTCTTCTGTTGTTGTTCTAGTAGGAGACAGGGAGCCACCAACCAAGGTCATCGGGAATGGGTACTGGAAGGAGGCGCAAGCCCACAGGGTTCCTCAGCTGGCAGCGCCAACTTTCAGAACAGACCCAACAAATTCCTTGGGGCCAAGCCAGGCCAGATTTTCCATAACCATGACAAGCCTGCTATTTTTCACCCTCTGAAAGCCTGGGCGAAGCCACAGGGTATAGCAGAGAAACAACCAAGACTCCCAGCAAAGGGCCCCAGACAAGACTGCAGTAGCTCATCTCTGGTAAGGCCAACAAGGTGACGCAGAAATCCCATGAGCAGTTTGGAAGGGGAAAAGTTCAAGACAGAGCCCCAAAGACCCCTGATCTCTGGCTAGAGAGCCTACCTTCCCAAGGCTCCTGCTCCTGGAAGGTCACTTTGTTCAGAGACTCTGTGCACAGAGAACCTGACTGCACCGGCACAAAGCTAACCATGAGATCACAGCTCTGTGGACAAGGCAGGGCCTCTAAGTCTTAGGCAAGATGAAAAACATTAAGCAAGGAAGACAGAGGAATAAAGATGATGCGCTGGAAGGGCATTGACATCCCCAGCTTCCCTGGTCATGTGATAAGCTCTATTCAGAGGAAAAACCATTCTCTAGGGAGTACTCCCTATTCACCTCTCTTTGCAAGCCATGGCTTCCCTCCACATGCACGCAGGTAGCCACCATAAGAAAATGTATCAGACAGAGAATCCCCATCTGAATGAGGGTGTCTTTACTGAAGCAGTGAGTGACCTGCTAGCAGGGGAGTCAGAGAAACAGTGACACAGAGCTGATCTGCTTCTGGAGGGAGTGAGCAGGACCTTTCCTCCCAGGCAAGGGTAACCACATGACAAAATCACAAATCCCTATAAAGTGTCCTGGGACTTTATTTGAGCCCAAATAAAACTCAAGAAATCAAAGATCATTTCTGGCTATTCCAAAAAGGAAGTACTAAAGAACCTGAACAGTGGGGAGAGTGGCAGGTAATGTAGGTCTTAGAGAAGTCACCTTAAGGTCAGATTCAAGAAATAACCAAGCCTCTGTCTAGCAAAAAGGAAAAATATTCTAAATTGGTATACCACTATCATCTGTATTTTCAAGCTTGTTTCTGAACTGGATTTTTGTTTCATTTTTAGAGACAGGGTTTCTCTGTGTAGCCTTGGCTGCTCTGGAACTTGCTCTGTAGACTAGGCTAGCCTTGAACTCACAGAGATCCTCCTGCCTCTGCCTCCTGCATGCTGGGATTAAAGGCGTGCGCCACCACCGCCAGGCTATGCTGAACTGGATTGTAAAAACAGACCACTGTTTTTGCTTGTTTGGAAAAGGGGGAGCTTCCAATAGCTTAAATCATAGTTGTCCTGGTTTGTTTTCTATTGCAATGATAAATATACTGTTTTTGCTTGTTTGGTAATGGGGGGCTTCCAATAGCTTAAATCATAGTTGTTCTGGTTTGTTTTCTATTGTTATGATAAATAACATGACCCAAAACAACTCAGGGGAGTCACAGGCTTATCTGTCTTAGATTTCCACCTCATAATCCATCTCTGAAGGCAGAGTCAGGGCAGGAACTGAAACAGGAACCTGGAGGCAGGAACTGAAGCAGAGATCATGGAAGAACACTGCTTCCTGACTTTCCATGGCTTGCTCAGGACCACCTTCCCAGAGGTGGCACCACCTACAATGAGCTGGACCCTCCTTCATCAATCATTAATTAAAAAAACAGCACATAGACTTGCTAACAAGCCAATCTGATGGAGGCAATTCCTCAATTAAGGGTTCATCTTTCCAGGTGATTCAACTTGACACAAAACATCACAAGGGGTGAGAAGCGATGTATGAAACAATCTAAAAACATCATGGTGTAACACTTTGGAGATTAAACTAAACAGATGAATGGAAGACTGTGTAGAGGCCCAAGTCAGGCCCCTTGTGCCCTTCTAGCCTGAGAAAGGCCAGGAATCTTGGTTGTGTTCGGGAGCCTCGTGTGTACTGGAATAAGTCAGGTAAAACTCAATAAGTTATTACAACCTTGATCATCACTGCATGAAGATTAACTGCAGCAACACTGGAGCTCTGAAGTGGCCATACCAAAATGCAGGCTTCCAGATGCACTCTAAGCTCCCCTCAAGAGGACTGTGCGAGAATCTACAGAGCCCACACATGGTTTTCAGACATTCGAGAACTTTGGTCTAGTGGCCTGTTGCGAAAATTGCTTCTCTTGTGGTAGACATTAAACAATGTCTACATTTCCTCCTATGGTCCCCACAACAAACCAAGATAAGATTCCACCAGAGCGCACTCTAGGGAACGAATGAGTTTATTAGGTTTATTTAGAGGGCAATGTGGGAAAGACTGCAGGCAGGAGTGTAGGTGACGCTAAAACAGCCTCGCTGGAAGAACTGATGGCTTCTCCATGGCTGTGTAAATAGAGGGCTGTCCCCTACTCTAACCACATCTATATACTCTAGCCCTTCCCAAAGACCCCAAGGCCACATGCAAATAGAGCAGAATTGCATACAGTTGGTTGGGAGGGGTGGCTGGATACTCGGGTGAGGGTCTCGTTACCCTCCCTATCCATTCTGTCCAAGCAAAGCCATCTGTGACAACCTATGTAAACAGCTCAAAAACGTAAGGATCAACCCAGTTGCTTCAGGTGGGCAGAGGCACTTGCCACCAAGTCTGACAATGTGAGTTCAACTCACCGAAACCCATATGGTTAGAGAGAACCAGTTTCTGAAAGTTGTCCCCTGACCTCCGATCAATCTTTTGCCATGACACACTCCTCTTCCCCACACACAAAATAAATAAGTTAAAAAAGAAATAAGGTGGAGAAAGACAGTGGAAGATGCCCAATGTTGATCTCTGGCCTCTACACAGACTCCTTTCTCATACACAAGAATAGTTGGAAATGGTTTAAAGTTATAACTGGGGGGATTAAAGTTATAACTGAGGTGACACAGACTTTAATGTGTAAAGACGGGGCACAAGGCTGGGCATCCATGTCTACTCTGTCTCAATACAATAATCACACTGTGTCAGGTAGACAACAGGACCCAGACCCCCTCAGATCTGAGGACAAAGATGAGCATGGACATCCAGGTCATGAAGACTCCCAACCAGGAGCCTCAGGCCCAACTCCAGGCAACCATCATCCATGTACATGCAACAGCCACAACATGTGCACCAAACCGAAAGGCAAACTCCCTAAGAAAATAGAATTCCCGGGTATTTCCCCAGTCATCAATCATAAATACACATGCGCACACATCATGATGCCTCGCACTGGCTTCCTATAGCCCCTGCCACAGCAGACTGGCCACTAAGGCAATCAGCATACATTGTATTTGATGGTCCTCCAGCTGCAGTAGCTCACTAGCTTGAGACTAATATAAATAACTCCCTCGGATAATGCTGGTAATTAATTCTGGTCAAAGAGCAGAAGATGGATGTGATATCCACCGAGTGCACAAAGCACAAGAGGCAGGTTTCTGAGAGGGAGAGAGAGCTACTCAAAGAAACTACCTCCGCGGTGCTTCGCAGGGAAGTGGGGGCTCTACACTCATTACTTCAATCTTGAAAGCTGTCACTCACTGTCAGTGGGCAGTTTAATCTTGCCCTAGAGCTTTCAGGCCCACATTTAGCCCTACGATGGTGGGTTCATGAGTTAGAGGCATTCTCCAACTAAGAGGAAGCAAGCCTCTCCTACCCAAAGTGCGTCCAGTTCACGAAAGATGTAAACATACATATACCCAACCAGGGTACACCCAGAAGAGAGGCTGGGTGATTCTGGATCTCCCAGCCCCATGCTTTCAAGATGTTTTAGGTTGTTTGGGACAGCTAAATTCACTGCCTAGAAAGTGTCCCTTTCTTTATATGGTCCCCTAAGTAAGTAAGCTGACATCCAAGATTGGGCTCCCACAAACACTGTACCAGGCAAGAGGCATTTGGGTATGTAAATACTAATGCACATTACCAACTCACAGTAATTCAAGGAACACTGAGAAATTATTTTCCTTTACTTGAGAGGAATAATTCACAAAGTTTTCTCTAGTTTTGTCTGTCTCGTTTTATCTTCACAATGAATCGATGCTGTGGGCTTTCTCGGCGTCCTTGAAGTGTGAGAAAAAGGCTCAGAAGGTCTGAGCCTGGCTAACTCCTGAACTGTTCTTCATTTCATTCTTGCCTTATTTAAATTAAGACAAAATTCACTTAATGTGCAGAATCCCATAATCACCTCTCTATAGTGCCTCTCTAGGGCCGGCAACACATAGAGCTTGGGGAACACTTAAGATCCAAAATACAGCAGATTGGGAGTGAGCAGTTGGTCGTATGTTTGTCAGGGCCTCATGGGTTATTTTTCTTGGTGACCTCAACCCTAGAAGGTGAATCATTCTCTATGCCCTGAGTCAGCCCAGCCAATCTGCTGTCTGGCAACACTTGGAAGGTTCACAGACTTCTAGCTAGTCACAAGATGCTGTGACCTATCCAGGTGGTGGTGGTGCATTCCTTTAATCCCAGCACTCGGGAGGTGGAGGCAGGTGGATCTCTAAATTCGAGGCCAGCCTGGTCTACAGAGCAAGTTCCAGGACAGGGTCCAAAGCTACAGAGACAGCCTGTCTCAGGGAAGAAAAAAGAATGTCATGACCAACAGTGCAACAGTGAACAGTGGTCTCTCAGGGCAACCTAACACAGCAGGGAAGGAAAGAGTGCATAAAACCCTATAAGGTGGTTTTTGATCTAGGCAGCCTGTGGCTTTCTAAGCAGCCCTGCCTCTGAATGCAGGCATATTTCCTGGATGCTAAGTTGCTGACTCTTCAGCACCCAAGAGATGTGCTCAAGTGGTCTCTAGAGCCACTGAGACTTTCCCCAGAGGAAAAAAAAAAATTAGTGATTGGCTCCTCAGCACTGGCAGGGATGCCCTAAGGAAAGATGCCCAGTCCAAGACCTTAAATTCCCACAGCCAGACCTGGCCTCCACCCAGAAGCTCCTCCTCCAAAGCCTACAATCCTAAACAAACCATGGTGCTGGAGGCTCAAGGGAGCCTTCCCTAGCCACACAACTGGAGCTCCTCCCCAAAGTCCTCTGCTCTGTAGCCAGGCTTCACATCCCCGAGAAAGCACCACGGGCCCACTGGGAAAAAGAGGGAACATGTGTTTGGAGAGAATTGGGAACAAGTGAAATTTTCTCCTGACAATGTAGTCAAGCCCAATTTTTTGTTTTGTTCTGGTCAGAGCTAGTATAGATCCTGGATGAGATACAAACTGAAATGAGATGATGTGAAAAACATGACCATATTTCCCCACTAGAACATGCTTAGATAAGAGCTGCTACCATTCACTGAGAGCTGTTTGTCGAGAACTGTTCTAGGGACTTTACATGCACTATCTCACCAAATACAGAATGATGTTATCTCACTTGATGTATACAAGCTGCCTTCGTATCTGCAATTCTGCACACACGGATGCAGCCAACTGAGGATTGAAAATAGTTAAAACAAAAATTCAGACTTTTCCATGTCCGTATTCCCCAAATAACGCAGTGTCACAGCTTCTCATGCAGCACTTCTGGACATGCAGTGTAAGCAATGTGTAGTGTATTTAAATCGTGCACAGGCCAATGTAACAAAACCTTCTTATGAACAGCGCACAGACAACTATCACTTTGACAGTGCTTCCTCTATCTTAACTGCTTCATACAGGTTATCTGATCTCACCATCAGCTCAAAGGAAATGCTGTTATCCACCCCCACATCACACCTAAGGAACTGAGGTGAGCAAGGCTGCATGGTTTGCCCAAGGTCACGCAGCTAATAAGCGACAAGAGCCAGAACTTGAGCCCAGACTTAGGCTCTCATTCCAGTCACTGCTTATGATAAGCTCCATTTGCAGACGCAAAATGACCCAGAAAAGTTGATTCATTTGTATAGACTCTGCAAACCGGGATGGTCCACACAATGAAATGTGTAGCGGTACACATCTTAGGGGCTGAGAAGGAAAGCACCATCCGTCTGCAGAGCGAATTCTGAGCCAGCCTAGATACATGAGATCCTGTCCAAAGAAAGGGACCCTCCTTCAAGAGTCTGAGACTGTGAGCTCAAGGCCTGCCTGGGATATACAACAAGATTTCCTGCTGTGCTGTCTCCCAGGGAGGCCCAGAGGCCTGCAGGGTACAAACCGAGAAGATGTCCACTTGGTCACATATTATCAGTTGTGCCCAAGTAAACCCAGCAGAAGTCCTTCTTCCAAACATGACTATTATGTATTAATTATGGAGTGTAGGTTCAGGAAAGGCCTCCAGAGTAAGAAAGAGTCAAGACACTCTCATTGTACAGACAAGGAGACAAAGGCTGAGGAGTGAGGCCTCACGCCCCAGACTCGCAGATGGTGTGTGACAGAGCAGAGATGACAATCCAGGTACCCACAGGAGAGCTAAGCCATCGCACCAGTCATGGCTTCCTCCAGCCACATGGATTCAATTCCAGGAAGGCATCACTGTACATGTCTGGGGCCCGGACCACAGCAAATATGCAAGACCCTGGCAACCTTGGGAGCCTAACACACAAAAGTTCTACTGGGGCTGGGAAGACCTAATGTTTCTGAGCACCGCCCTGAATTTTGTATGACTGATTTTAGCACCTGTCGGAGGTGGCTTCTAAATTTAGAACTGGCATCGGAGGCGGTCTGTTGCACAAATGTATATTTCCTCAGGAACAGTTGTCAGAAACAGTAAAACTGACAGAAAACAACGGTTTCTTCACACCTTGACAACACTGGGCTCTGTGAAGCCAGAGGACCACAAACAAACACAGTTTTAGCCATCCTGTCCTACGAACTTCACTTCGGCTGTCAGGGTCTGTCCATACTTGGGGGGAGGGTTGTGCATGTCTTTGTGAGAGGGGGTGGGCATGGGAAGGCTGTGGGAATCCTGCTCCCACCCCCTGCACTGGCCTGTAGTCGGCTACTCCTGCTGTCCATTGAGTCCCAGAGGTCTGCCTGTCTCCACCTCCCACCTTGCAGTGCTGAGATTACAAATGCCAAGCATCACACCCAGGTTTTGTTGTTGTTGTATGTTTGGTCTTTAATATAGGTTCTGGGGATCCAACCTGGGTCCTCGTGCTTGTGCAGCAGGCACTTTGGCTGAGCCATCACTCCAGCCAGGGTCCATAAATTTTTTAATGGAACTCCCAAGGAGTCTCCATTTTTAATCCCACTTGTCAATAATAGTCCCTAGGCCCTTCATTCTCTCTAGATGTTTGTCATCACTTAATTGGGAGCCTGAGTCATTGCTCATTTAGGGCGCTAACCTGCACTTTATGTGATAAAGTCACTTCGGTAGAAGTTGCAGCTTAATTTTAATCACCTCCTCCTTTGCCTTCCATTCAGTTGCCTATATCCAATTTCACACAAGTTCCTTGTACTCTGCACACTCCATTATGCTAGAGGCATGGAGGAACCTCTTATTAAGGAAACCTGACAGAGGGGATACACATGGCAGGAAAGAGGTGAGACATACAGCTTCTCATGAAAATGCCTCATCGTCCCTTGCCCAGAACAGATGTGGGAAAAATTACTCTTATGCCCTGAAATTTTCCATTCTTGATCTCAACCCAAAGGTGACTTTTTATTTTTAAGCTGAAGCCAAAAAAAAAAAATCAACTATTTTTGATTCATGCCCAGGCTGAAAAAACATGCTTTGTTCTTGTAAAATCGAGGTAAGACTTTTTAAACACATAGGTAGCTCAAACGGCGGAGCTTCAAAAGCTCTGAACCTTCCAACTGGCTAGTGGGCAAAGGATGGCGCCTTTGCTCTCACTGCAAAGCCAGAAATCAGCACACATCCTTCATCCCTTCACAGCGCAGGCCCGGTGAGAGTCTCCAGAGCGGGAATCCATCACTCATCCTTCCGCTGAGCTGTGTGGCAAGCTCACAGCAAGCCCATGGCATTTAAGAACTGTGTGCCTGTGAATAGCTCACTCACTTTTTGTAAACCAGGTTCACTGCAGATGTCCTGCCTATCCCATGGCATCGTGATGCCAAGGGGCCAGAGAGATGTCTCAGTAGTTAAGTGTACTGTTCTTGCAAAGACCAGAGTTCAGTTTCCAGTACCCACGCTGGGTAGCTCACGTCCACTTGTAAACCCACCTCCAGGGGTTACCCCCCTCTTCGAAACCTGGCAGTCAATTTCACACATGTGTGAAAATCTGCCCTCTGCTTCCTCCAACCTCCACACATATAACATATATATAAACTGTGGTAACAAACAAGCGGGACCAGGGATCTGAAGGAGGTTTGTAATTAGAGTTTAATATAAACTCACACTTGGATTATTCAGCACATAGGACAGAGGGGTGTGGTTTGTTCCTTAGAGCTACAATCTGAAAGATACTGGCAATAAAGAAAGTGGGTTATATCAGGCAGAAAACAAAGAGAAAAAAAGCCAGCAAGTAAGATCCATGGAGCTTTAGACAAGGACATTTTCCAAGTAATCAGCCATCAAAACAGGCTTCCTGTAAGAGGAAGGCTTTCTTTATACTTGTCTGTGACTCTCACAACACTGACCACAGGTAATTGCAGGTAAGTCCTTTCCCTATATCCAAACCTCTTCAATGTCTTTATCCATCCTGGTTGTCCCAGCATCCCCTGTATATTACATTGCCTTGTATGAGTGCTAAGGCCAGATCAAGAGCTAACTCAATGGTATAGGGCTGACCTATGCAAGGCCCTGGGTTCCATTTCCAGTATCCATACACAGAAATAGATTCTATGTCTATGGGCAGTCATTGTGTCCTAGGAGACGCACTTCTCACCATGCACAAATGTTGTGGGAAGCATTTGAAAATAGGGTTTCCAGTTACCACTGGCATGCCTGGAGTGTCCTGATGCTGACTGCAGCTGTCCCACGGAAAGCCAGTGACGTCATGTGCAGGCCTAACCATACTGAGGTCCAAGGCTGTGCTTAGCAGAAGGTTCTCTGAAGGCTGAGCCCCTGTCCGTGGGGTGAGAAGAAGCTGGCACTACCCCGGGATAACTTGGTTCTTTCCTGAGTGTAACTCAATTGTCAAAACTCAGACTCACAGCAGGAAAGAGTGGAACATTATCCCAACTGTCCAAGGCAATGCATTTGGTTGCTGTTAAAATTTGTACCACATGCCATGTCTTGTCCAGGGCTCAGAACACTTGTCAATCTCTAGTTTCTTACTGTGCTTGATTCATGGTATGAAAAAACAGTCTTCTATCCCTTTACTACAGAGAGACTAGGGAAAGAGAAAAAGAGGGCATTGAACGATCAGGATGGAAGAACACGGGAGGAAAAAGTGGGGACAGGCACATGAGAAACAGTTACTTTTCCTCTCCCTGCCCAGGGCACTGCACTGGAGACACTGCTGGCAGATCTTGTCCTCTGGAATATCTAACCAAAAGAACAGATGCAGAATGCTTGCAGAGTACTGTGACAGATTGGGCCCTGAGCCTTAGACCAGAGTTCAAACCCAATGCAGAGCAGATTTCCCAAGGGCTGGGATCAGATTAATTGGAATTTGCAAGCTGTGCCCAGTTAAGATCCATATCTGTCACCATGTTAGTCACTTTCAGGCCCCTCTTAAAAATCAGAACGCTGCCATCCATCACCTCCCTGGGATGGGGAAGGTGGCCAAAGCCTGGCCACCCAGTAACAAGACTCTTCCACTGACTCCAAGATAAATGTGGGTGACTCGTGGCTGGCGGGGGAAGGGGCACTACTAGCAATCATTGACCTGAGGAGTGAATTCAGTTAAACTAAGAATTATAGGGCTCTTCTGGGGGGGGGGGGGGGGATACATAGAATCATCTGGATTCAACAATCAAGGATGTAAATTGAAAAGAAAAGAAACAGCTTCCAAACTACCTAGCACAAACTCTTCCAGCAAACCTGTGGTGTCCTGTGGTGCAATAAAAAAAAAAACTGAGAATCCAAAATTACATTGTAACCTAAGGTTGCACCACCTGAAATAGAAACACTCAGGTGTGGACCAGGCCTTCTTGGGACCAATCTCTCCTTTCTTTCCAATCCCTTATGACATATTTATGAAAGAAGGAAGGGCAGGAGGGAAGAAGGGAGAGAGGGAGGGAGGAAAAAGAGAGAGAAAGAGGAAGAGAGAGAGAGAGAGGGAGGGAGGGAGGGAGGGAAGAAAGGAAGGAGGGAATGGCTTTGACATATCCCTAAATAGGTCATCTATGCTTTAGAATTTCAACTCTTTCTGATTTTAGGACGTTCTTCAGGTGAATCTAGGAGCTTTGGGCTACACCATCGTCAAACAGTGAAATTTCTAGGATGTACATATCAGATTAAGCTGAATGCATAGATATCATAAATGACCCAGGAATTAAGTAAAAATGCTTGCGTTCAGAGTTACGGGGATTTAAGGGTAGGGAACAAGGCGGTGTGAATCCTGACAAACACCTCATCACTCAAGACATTGCACATCAGCAGAAAATACCTGGGGGACTCAGTCTCAAAAGCCATGTTCAGGTTCTCAGAAGGGGCAAACAGAAACAGTGACCAGGAGAAGAAAGAAACCTGGACTGGATGGCAGTCAGAGGAAGGCTGGCCAGGCCCAGAGTCCACAGCATCCAGGCTGTTCACAGCAGGAGGGCAAGTGTGGGCAAGGAACCACAGAGAAGACAGCAAGTGGCCCAGACACTCTGAGAAGTCTCAGTGTGTGGGGGGGGGGGGGCAGGGAACAATCAGGACAGCTTCATGCAATCCAAGAGTTGTGACTAACAGATGTGACTTGTAAGAACAAATGTTAGCTTCCTCTTCTACAAACTGAAGAGAACCGGACCATACTGTAAGTTTGCAAATGGCAGGCCTTGGCCCAGTGGACAATCATGAAGTCTAATAGAGGGTTGCAAGCAACATTTTTAAGGTGATGGAGTAGGATGTAATGATGAAATTGCAGGGGATGGAGTGGGATAGGATGAGGTCAGGTAGAACAGCATGGGGTGTTTCCACATCCCACACCACAGGGGCAGAAATTCGTATGCTCAGGCTGCTCCTCATCTGGCTGCTGACATGTATCCCTTATAATCCACTAATATTTTTTAAAACTGCCTCAAGATGAATATCATGTGAAGAATAGCTATTGTTTTCATGAGCTCTTGTTTATGTTTTATCATAAACAAGAAAGGTTTTAGTTTTGTTTCTGTACGAGTCAAGGTCATTCCATATAGCCCAAGGCTGGCCTGGGACTTGTTTGTTACATAGCTTCAAATTCACAGTGCCCTCCTGCCTCTGCCTTCTGAGTCCTGGGGTTACCTCCACACCTGACTCAAAATAAGGTTATGAAGTCTTTCTACACCTCGAGTTTCAGGTGACTTTGGTGTCATGAATGCAGCTTGCCTCCTGGTTGTCATGCCTCATAGCATCTCTCAGGAGCCCCCAGGCCCTGCCTGCTACAGGAGCTAAGATGGAGACCACCACTCCTTACCCCCTTAACCTAGTCTGTGCAAGGATCAGCTTATGCACTCAATAAATGATGACCAGACTCCGTGTTTGTTGCCCAGCCTCCTGGGAAACGGGCAGTGGCATGGCCAAGGGATTACTTTTGGGTAAATATTTCTCTAAACCTCATTCTTGCCACCATCCCCAGTACTCAAAGTGAGGGGGCCAACTTCCCCCAACAGTTCCATCATCTTAGTCTAAGGGAGCAAATGTCCTGACTCAAAATGTAATACAGAGAGTTTAGGCTATAGAATCCACCCCCCAAAAATCAATTCATAGGATATTTATGGTGAAATTATTGGGAAGACATCATTTGGCATAGTAAATCTGATACCTTTTGCATAGTAAAAGATACCTTTTGGAAGGTATCTTAATGTAGGAAAGCATCCTGTGCATTGTGCACCTCCATATTACACATATCTGTGTACAATTATATATATGTATATGTACATACACACATATGCATGTATAAGCAGGCATTGTGTAAGTATATACTGTGCTGCGGAGTCGGGACATACACAGTATATACTGTGATACGGAGTCGGGACATGCATGGTACATACTATGCTTCCGAGTCGGGACAAATACAGTATATACTGTGATGCAGAGCAAATGCCCCGACTCAAAACAAGCCCTAGAGCTACACATTAGTGGTAAATGGTGAGTAGCAGGAAAGAAAGGGAAAGGGTAAGCTGGGATCCCTAACACTGATATTCTCCTTGCTCAAGCAGGGTTGTTTCATCAATCACGGTCGTCTTGAAAGTGACTCAACCAGCAAGGTACATCACTGTGGTGTCACCCTTGAGTCCACAGTGGGCATCCAAGCTAGCCTCCCTCCAGCAGGATTCATGGCTGCCTTTTGGGGTACAGAAGGAAACCTGTCCCTTTGTGCTTTTTTCAGGCCCCAGGCAGCTTCCCAAGACACTTGCATATCACTGGAAGGCAGATAGGAATTAGTCGGCCTAACTGGCAGCCCAGGAATCAGGCTTAGTATGCCACCAGGGAGTTGATGCTCAGTACCAGATGCACCCTGGAACCACAGGGAAGCGCTTCAGACTTCCAGTGTCACTGGCACACGCAGATGTCCCTCAGTCCCCTCTAGTCATTTGGCTCAACGCCCCATGGTGACCCCAATAAGCAGCAGAGCTGCCGGAAGAGCTCTCCCTCATGACCCTGAGCTCTGCGCCCGCTCCAGAACACCAGCTTTAGCATTGGGTAAGACTTGAGAGTTTCCATTTCTAACAGGCTCCCAAGCAAAGCTGACGCCGCTGAGCTAGGGAAAGAACTAGAACATTGAAAATCAGCACTTGGGACCTATGGACTGACCTGTCTCCTCTGACTGAGGAGAATGTAGTGAGCACTCTGGCTAGAGGTCAGAAGTTCTGGGTGGGACTCCACCTGCACTGTGAGCAGCAGAGCTCTGGACAAGAGCGCCTAGCTTCCAGGCTCCGCTTCTACCCGGAGTCCCTCACTGCAAGCAGGCCTTGTCCAGGCAACCATGATTGCATGTTCATGTCCTGCCTGGAGATGCAGGAGAACATGTCCTTCACTCAGGAAAACCACCCAACTTCATCTCTGAGTCTCAATTCCTCCATGTAAAGCAAACCATGTTTCCTCTCCTTCTTCTATGTCATAACAGAACTGGGATATGCCTCCTAAGTGCCCAACGTATGCTGTTTACACCCATGCTGCTCGACACAATAACAGAGACAGAGCAAACATCACTGCAAGAGAGGGTGCCATGAGCCCCTGTGGGGAGTGAGGTGAACAGCTGGGATGAGGGAGTGCTGAAGGAGAAAGACACAGCCTCCTGGGTACAGTTTCTGGGGCCTGCCATCCCTCTTCCTCCTGAGGTACTGGCCCAGTCTGTAGTTTTACTAAACAGACACATTATCAGACTTCCATCTAACTGCCTATGTTTGTATGGATCAACCCTGCTCTCAGCCCTCACTAAACAGGTTCTATTTCTAGTGACCAGTGCTTAGTTCAGAGACTTACAACTGGTCAGAGTACTATGGCAAAGTGATTGGTGAATTCTGGACCCTAAACCAGACATCTACACCAACACCTCACCCCACCTCAAGGCTCAGAGAGCATCAAAGAAGAGCACGTAAGTGCCAGCAAAGGTCGTTTGGGGAAGGTGTCTCCTAGATGTGATGGTTCAGGAACTCACTGTGACTCTGATTTACCTGCATGAGACTGGGACTGTCCAAATCCCACCATGCAAAGGGGAGGGGTTTCTGAGGCCCCATCCCTCTCTCGGGACCTATGGGCAGTTGATGGTTCCTGGGGAAAGCAATGTCATCTTTAGTGGTGTTGTCACTGATTAAGGGGCCTGCATGACAGTAAATGACTCCCACACATGCTCATGAGAACAACCAGAATTATTAATAAATTCAGTGGGTCACAAAGAAATATAGTAAAGGAGGCGAGGCTTGTTGGGAAGAACAATTTCAGTGGAAGAGGAAAAGGGATGAGAATGGATGATGGGAGAGATGAAAATGATGAAAATTCACTATATTTGCACATTTATGAAATTATGGAAGAATAATATTTTACTGTTAAAAACATAAAGAACAAACCTGTGGACCACAGGGTAGATTCGGTGGTGGGGACGGGAGACTAGTAGGCTCCAGAGAGGAGCTGAGGAAGCAAGCAGCCTGATCACAGGCAAGGACAGACTAGAGGGCCCAATGTGGTGTCTTCCATCACTAGAACCCTGAGCTCCAGGAGGAAAGGAGGACCAGCTTCCAGCCATCTCCACAAAACAGAAGCAGAAACAACCAGGTGCCACATCTTGCCCTCTCTCCCCAAGGGTTCTGGCCACCCAGATCCCCCATTTACTGGGGCTCGGGGTCACCTCCTTGTAGGACTCCATGGCCTCTTTATCCAGAAAGCACTCGCTGGCCTGGCAGTAGAACTAGTGCTCACTGTGCCTCCCCCACCGAGACATGACGTAGAAACAGAACCCATGGCTGAGCCTCCTCTCCGGAACACGGACAGGTGCCAGGCGCTGCTGAGTCCTGACTGTTGACCTAGTAAACCATCTTCCTCTGCGAGTCACTAGGGGTCTCCCTCTTTTTCTCACCCAGCCTGAGAGCCACTAAATCAAACAGAGAAAAGATAAAGGGGGAGGAGCTTCGTCAGGGATGAGTCAGTGGCAAGTCAGATAGCTCAGGCGGGTAGAGGATAAAGAGAAAACAAGAAGAGGGAAGGCTAGCCGGGGTACCTCATGGCTTTGGGCAGTTCCTGGGACCCTGCAGAGTTATGGCAACCAGGCCAGTACCACAACCAACAGAGAGCCTTAGAAACCAGGCCAGTGCCACAACCAACAGAGAGCCTTAGAAACCAGGCCAAGGAGCCACGATGGTGTCCCACAGCCCAGGTGTTAGCAAACTTTTCCATAACATGATTTCTTCCCATTACCCAACTCTGCCACTGTGGTGCAAAAGCAGTTAAAAGATATAGAATGGGGTATATGTGGCTGTGTTCCAATAAATCTTTTTTATTTATAGAGACAGAAATTGTAATTTCTCATGTTCATGTGTTAAAAAATAGTATTTCTCCTTTTGGCCTTTCCCAACCATTTCAAGATATATAAACCATTCTTAGCTCATGGGCCACAGCTAGAGACAGGCAGTCTGCCTCTGCCACCACTCCGGCCCAACCCTGGAGGCTTTTGGAATGGTTTAGATAAATAAAGGGAAAGAGCCCAGCAAAGGAAATTAAAGTTAGGGTATCCCCCTTTGCAGCGCTTTTCATCTCTGCACCAGGGAAGTGCAACAGGTCTTCCAGGACCATTTTCACCAAAATCCTACGTCGCCACCTCCTATGAAAAGTAAATTAAAAACAAACATTCATGCCAAGCTTGCATTTGGATAACAGCCCTTCACGCTAGCAAAGTAAATCGGCATAAACCATTTTCCCTCTCTGCACAAACCAGGTTCAACTTTTTTCCCAAGAAAAACTTCAGTATAAATAGGTAAAGTATGAAATTGTGTGTGCGTGTGTGTGGGAATTGAGTTTGGCTCTACTGGTCCTCTTTGGGTTTGCAGATTACGCAGCGCTAGTCTGGCCTGTCCTAAGCTCCCTCTCATGGCCCAGAAAGGATCCAGGACAGACTGCCCATGATGAGATGCCCCTTGCTCCCTCACACGAGGCATCTATGTGTACTTGGCAAAGAAAATCAAAGTCGTAAATCCCAAGCAACTGAGAGCACAGGACAAACCTGTCCTTCCAGCTGAGCCCATTGTTGTTGCTTTCCTGGGACTTAAGGTACAACCTGTGTAATCATACAGACCCCAAAGGCCTCACACTCGATAAAATGTTCTTTGGTGACATCATAGTTCTCAATAAATCTAGACCATGGGCCCCTGTTCACACTCTGCACTGAACCCTGCATAGGTATTCTCCACTCAGAGTGAAGCAGCTTGGGTCGCAGCAGGGCTTCTGACAACTTCTATGTACATCTACCCCATTATACAGCTGGGGACTGGGAAGTAACCACAGAATGAGTCCAGGGGCCCAGAAGACCAACTATGAGCCAGACTTAGCCGAAACTCCATCAGTCACTTGCCCTCCACTAGTCCCTACCTTAACTGGAGGGCCACAGTACTTCTTGGAGTCTCTTGAAACCAGTGTCAATTCAGAACCAGTATCCAACAGACTCCAGAAGATCTGACTGTTTCCTTTTCCCCAGTATAGAGTTACCCCAGTAAAAGGCCATAGTCCCTCTGGGGAAGGATGGAAGAAAAACTAACAGTAAAACTCTTTGGTATTATATTAAGAACCTTCTTCAAAGAGACCTGGCCTTCCCTTCATTCAAAGGGCCCTGGGTCTGGGCTCATCAGCAGTGTTGTCAGAGTTAACCCAAGCTATGGGACACCAGTACCTGTTTGCCCGTCATGACACCATTAGGCAATTATATTCAAGTGCCTACTTGGCTCCATCCTTCTAAAAGGTAATGTCATGTCAGATACCAGAATCTATTTGATACCTAAATCTATACTTCTAACCCAGGCAAGACAAAGACACCACAGTCTGGGGCAATCTAGACTTCATGGCCCACTGTCTTCTTCCCTATCTGCCTGCCTTTTTGGAGTTCATCCTTCTGCACACCATCTCTGCTGAGTCCAAAGCTGCTCTAGGATGCTTGCTAGCATGCTGCCTGGGGCCTAGCCTCTTAGGGGTGCCTGTGCAGGCCTGCCTTCTTCTCTGACTGCAGACCCCTCTATCCTTAACATGAAGAGAGACTTCAAACAATATCTGAGCTCCAGAACAAGAGAGAAAGCAAAATGGGGAGCGATGCTGCCAGCTGCCATTCACCTCTGATCTCCCAACAAGAAAGTCTGCTGCAGAATAAAACCTCCTTTTACAATTTCCACAAGCTAGGAGCTGTGCCCTTAGGACATAGCTCTAAAGTTTCATATCTCCTATCTTCCAAGTGCTAAGAAGACTGGGAAATTCTCTAGCAAGATCAAAGAAAATGTATCTCCATCCTGCACCCACCAGAACAAAAGCAGAGTCCACGTCCAAACTCACCAATGATGTCATTGCTAACACTGAGCCCAGGGCCCTGGCCCTGGAGCTAGTCAGCCTGAGTTTGAGTCTTGGTTGATACAATCTCTAGCAAATTGCCTTGGGTAAGTTTCTTGACTTCTATATAACTCAGTTTCCTCCTCTGCAAAACAGACAGACCAACATCTGCCTTATGGGTCTATTATGAGGCATTAAAAACTACACATATGTAGATGAGAACTGAGCAATTATTCAATAGATATCACCATCTATAAGCACTATGTATGGTCTTGAAATAAAGTATTCTTCCCAGGAAGTAATCCCAGCCTTGGGATGCCTGAAATCACCGCCCTGGGACAACCAAGCAGTATTGCTCTTTCTCAGTCATCTCAATGAAGTACCTGCCCTTAGATGCACATGAAGACAGCTCATAGAGTCATGCTTCCCCAGGGGCCTCCCGGATCTGAAATTGGAGATCTTAGCATATGGTGGGGTGGAGAGAGCCTGTCTGCTTCCCTTGGAGACCTTCAGCCAAGTGACTATGTAGAGATGAGCACACCCTTGCCATGTGGGGCAGTCAGTCAAGGAGGCTACCTTTTCTCTGCTATTTAGCCTCACCCATACCTACCACCAAACTAGTACTGGTGTCCAGGGCAAAGTTGGCTTTGGCAAGATAAAATATTTTGAGCACCCGCCAACCTTCCTGCTTCGACTGGGACCCCAATTTGATGTTGAGTACACACATTACTCATAGGCTCAGAATTGTCATGGTCAAAGGAACCTCACTGTCAAACCCATAAGCAAGGCCTCTTTTGAGACCTCCCAGAACCTGAACTTCATGTTTCTTCCAGTTCCTCCCTGGCTGTGACCTTTGCTTCTGTTCCCTGGCTTGCAGACTAAGCTTCTCCTGGTCAGCTCCACCATGGCCACACCACAGCAGATCCCACAATGAGCA
The DNA here is from genome assembly GCA_004026605.1 of Ondatra zibethicus. Taxonomy (NCBI): domain Eukaryota; kingdom Metazoa; phylum Chordata; class Mammalia; order Rodentia; family Cricetidae; genus Ondatra; species Ondatra zibethicus. Next base: position 51,723 of record PVIU01004666.1, read on the forward strand.
GCTAAAACAGAAATGAGGTCAACGACTCACTGGCCCAGATGTGCAGAAAGATGGATGGGGCATACATGGCCAGTGGAACCCACGTCCTGGCAGACACACACTGGACAGTCTCGTGAGGATCACCTCTCACACAGAATACTAGTTCAGGGGCAGAAAGTGGCTCTGGGTCCTGGTTGTAACCCCAGGAACATTTTGTCCCAAAGAAAAGATAATTTTTATATATTATAATAGTACGTTTGTCCTTGAGAGCCCAGGATGCTGTCTTCTTCCAAGATCTCTAATCTAAGTACAGTGGTGAGCAACTCCAGAGCCTAGAGGAGGGAAACTGGTTTATGAACTTCTTGCACAAGCACAGTTAGGATCCCAGGTGCCCTTGGTATAACCTCCATGGCACAGTAGATGGAGCTGTGTGTTAACCATTTATGCCTCCGGAGATACTCCAGAGGCAACTATCCTTGTCTGTCAATCACTCTCCTAACTCCTAACTGAGCTGGCTCAATAAAAGAGACCATGACCTCACCCAGGGAGAGATGACTTCCATACAAGAACATGACCCTAGGAAGATCAAAGAGGAGTTTCTTTTCTGATACGTAAATTTCATCTACTGGTGACTGGTGCCAAGCACTGCCAGGGCCTGGATTTATGAAGTAGGGTAAGCAGCTCCTGTGTTCTGATTAAAGGCACGCTTTATCACACTTCACCAAGGATCTCATTTGGTGAGTATTTGTTTATTTCTTCAATTGCTTAGTTCATTTATAAAAATCCAAGAATTCAGACTTGTTTACCTTAGCAGGAAAGAACTTGGGGTCAGAAGAATGACATCAGTCCCCAGCGATGCGTTCTGTATCACCATCCCCCAGTCTAACCCCAGTGACCTGGCCCAACAATCTAACTGTAAATAAGAATTTGGGCCTATGAGTCCTGATGAGTCTCTCATCACAGAACCTGCAAAAGCTCAAGCCCAACAAAATCCCAGCATGGACAGGGAGAGATGGGAGCTGCGGCCATCTGATTGTTTTGGAGACAGGAAAAGCCAGCTTTCTTCCATGCAGTGAGACCTGTCTATCGCACTCCAGGCAGGCCCCAGACCCGCGAGTCAGGACAAACTCAACTCAACTGGTTTTTGTTTTCTTTTAAAGGTAGGAGGGCATGAAATTGGATGAGAGGTAGAGGGGGATCTGAGGGGAATTCAGAGAGAGACATGTAAATATGATCAAAATACATTAAATTCTCAAGGAATGAATAAAACCATTATTTAATCTTTTTAAAAATGTTCATGAACCTTGCTTGCCCATGCGCTGCACTGTTCCCAGCTTGTTCTGTTTCTGTCACCTCTTCCGTCACTGCTTGTAAACATACGTGTATACACACTTCAAGGCGGAGCTTAGCTGCCATGTCCTCAAAGGAGACTTACAGGCTCCCTGATTCAGGAGGTGAACTGCTTTCTTGTCCTGTTTGACGACAGGTAGACTGGATGGTTGGCTTCTGGCTTTCAGGAACATGGGCCTACACCCCTGTAGTTGTAGCCTTCTATATGGGTATATTACATGCCCCATCAGACTGTGAGTCAATGGCCAGGTCTTGTGCTTGCTTTCTGTCTTCAGTGTCAAGAGAAAGAATGCTTATTCATAAGTAGTGATGTTCACTCTCCAAAAGTACTTTCTAAACCCCCCTTCTCATAGCACAGCTGCCAGAATGACCTCCAAGAACCTCCTGTTTATCAAAGCCAGAAGCTAATCTGAAGGTGCACACTTAGCACGACAATAGAGCCAAGCAGAAGCTTCGCAAGGCACATTTTCTAGCCTCTGGGAACAGGGGCCTGATGTTTACTCTGCTCAAGTTAGCACACAGTACTTCCCTGGATCTGATGAGAAATTATTAATTTTGCAGTAATCACATTAAGACTGTGGCCTTCAATCCTGGTTCGGCTCACATGGTCCCTCTACTGAGCTATTTTCACCGCATTCAAGGATCTGGGGATTAGGGACTAGAAAGAGCCATAATGCCAAGTTATTGTTGCATGTTGGACAGCCTCCTCTGATGCTCTACATGAAAAATATTATCCTGGATTCTGCATGGGCCACACCCCATCATGCCATTCACAGAAAAAGGGATAAGAAGTCCAACTTTAGACAAGTAACAATTTCTGTCCCATCTCCTGAATAAAATAGAGATATTAATAGTGAATTAAATGATTTGAGTCCTTACTAGTAGCTGCTAAGTGTTACTGTTTATTAAAAAGCTAATAATCCGTTCCATTTTTTAAATTATGCAAAAAAGTCAATATAATAAATTAATTAAGCCTAAAATTAATGGAGTGGAATCATGAGGGAGGAGGGAAGTAAGTTCTAGCATCTATATTTTTCTCCCCACTTACAATATGCTGATAAAATGACAGATAAAAATTTTTAATGTACCTGCCATGGGAATTTTAACTGGTCAATGTGCAGACTCAGCCCTCTCCTTGGATGGCTGGGATTGCTAGAGGAAGGAGACAGGGTTCCTTAAACTAGCCTTCACTATTGACTCCTAACTCTGTTTTTGTTTCATCTGTTGCTATTATTCAGACTTCCCCCTGCTCAATAAAATGACCACATGGCACGTTCTAAACAACCGTGCATAATGTTTCCAAACAAAGCACCATTTGAACTTGTGTTTTCTGGACTGCTGCCCTCTGCCATGTGAAGTCCAAGCACCCTCTTTGCTTAGAGACTCAATGCCAAGGTTGCGCCATAACACCCTACAGCAAGCAAGAGGCCTCCTCTGAGGCCTCCCAGAACAGGCTTGTATAAACACAGAGTGTGGCTCTTGAGGTAGACATGAAACATTTGTACTCTTCTCTGCAAATATGAAATGAAGAAACAAAGCTCATTACACAAGCTAACCCCACTCCTACATTCTGAACTGTCCAAACACACTCTGCTCAACAGCATGCACTTCTATGGCTTGGCATGGATGGGACCAGTGGGGGGGGGCAGTAGAAGGAGGGAGAAAAGGGCCTTGCCTCATAAGCTCACAGAGATCAAAGTAGCAAGAACAGAACCAGTGTGCCAGCACCTGCTGGTTTGGGGAATCTCAGCAAGTGGACTGGGCTGTGGGCTCCTGGGCATGCAGAAATGAGGACCTCTTTAGTACTCTCAATAGAAGGCACCATTGGGCCAGTCCTCACTGATAAGTCTTTGTTCTGCAAAGTGTTTCAGGGACTTCGTAATATGTGTCCATCAGCAAACGCTTTCTAGGTGAACACCATACCCAAGGCCCAATATTAACCATCCCATTGCCCTTATGTGTATACAGCTGCATTACTCTATACGGAAGGAAGATTTACCGGTGCAAAATGTTTACAATTTATGTGGAGACACAAGAAATAATCCAATTGAAAAGAAAAATAATGCTGTGAGCACCCAAGTTAGTACTCATCAAACTTTGGTCAGGATTACATTTTAGGGTCATGTTTAAAACAAAAAGAGAAATCACAACAGCCTTGGATATTCTAATTCTTAGAATCTGGAATCTGGACCCCTATATCTTTAATAAGGAGCCATGAGGATTTAACATTAACAAAAACCACTACGCTAAGTGGTGAGAGAGGCATTCATAATGACTCCATGAAGGTCAATCTGGATGATGTGTCATCTTCCTGCCCAGAAGCTTCCAGCTGCACAGTGTGGCTCTTGAGCTTCCAGGTGCCACCTTTTCCTCTAGCAATGACTTGTGAATTTCTCTTAAAACAGTGCTTCTCCACCTTCCCAATGCTGTGGCCTTTAATACAGTTCTCCATGTTGTGGTGACCCCCCCAACCAAAAAATTATTTTTATTACTACTTCATAACTGTAATTTTGGTACTGTTATGAATTGTAATGTAAATATCTGATATGCAGAATATCTGATAAGCAACCCCTGTGAAAGGGTCTTTCAGAAACCCCCCAAGGGGGTCATAGGTTGAGAACTGCTGTCTTATAGAGATTAAAACTTCCTGTTACGGAAGTTAAACTCACATACAAGCATGGCTATCACCGCCATGGGTTAAGATAGACAGAATTTAATGATTTAACCTTGTAAAGGTTTTTCCACCCTTCATGGAGCTTCTGTATCCTGAAAAGGATCTGCTTCCAAATAATACACTGGTAAAAGCCAAATGTTTTCCTCAGTAAGAACATGGAAAAGCAAGGATGGTCACACACCTCATCTGCCCCACTGTGCTGGTGCCAGACATGGAAACAGAAATAGTGTCCCAGAGACCAGCGGCACCACCTCCAACAGAGCCATCAGGCAGGGGGAAGGCATGGGCAATTAACGCGGTAAGGCAGGCCATGCAATACAGGACACATTCAGGACTCAGAGCAACTTCACTGACCCCAGCCAAGGTCAGTTCCAACCACAGCCTTAGTCAGTCTCCTTTTCTGGGGGCTCATAGTCTCCCGGCTCAGACAGCTCATGGGATAAAAGGGTTGGATAATGCCGCAAGTGAGGGCAGATGCCAGCAGGAAAAAGGAAGGCAAAAGACAGCACAAAGGTCACACGGTAGCAGCAAAGCACTGCACCCAGACCTAAGGTCCTCGTTTCCCTCACTGAAGCTTAGCCTCTTCCTGCAGGAAGATTTCTGGGGCCTGTCCATTGGTGACGACTTATTTCCTCTTAGCAGTTAGAGTGTGTGTCTACAATCAGCCAGGGCCACTGGGCCAACAGCATTAACACTATTGGAAGTCACTGAAATACAGTTTCTCAGGCGCCAGTCACACAAAATGTACACTGGAAGTGTCGCCCCAGAAATCTGCGTTCTAACAAAGTTCTCTTCCTATTCAAAACCAGGCTGGGGCTTGGGGAGAGGTTGAACTCGGCTCTGGGTCTGGACCACCAACTGGACAATGGTGCTTCTCTGCACATCTCTCTGTTCCTGGCCCCCATGGAGTAAGCTCATGGCAGACCCTGGCTCTCAGGTACACACCCACACCCCAACTTGCCTGAGATGACTGGTCACAGCGAGCTCACACCCCGCCAACGCACAGGATGTAACAAAATGCAATGCTTGGGTCCTCCCACTGAAAGTGGAAGAGGGAGGAGATCTCAGAAGCCTCATTGTTCATCGGGACTTTGCCAATGATAAGCTTTTGTTTCTCTTTCCTTGGGCAGACAGTCCACCAACATCAGGAGTTCACCGCCTCCACATTCACTCAGCAAATATTGACTGACAGTGGGTGCCAAGCACACAGATGTTTGTGAACATGAACAAACCAGAAAGACAAGATCCTTTCTCTGAAGGTGCTGACATTACCATTAACAAAAAGAGCCAATAATGATGATAAAATCCATACATATCAACTATGCAAAGATACTGGACAGGAGCAAAATACAAAAACAGACATGTATGAAAAGGCCATAGTGAAGCTCATTTTTTGTACACTAGTTAAAAAAATTAAAAGATATAAGACAAACCCAAATTTAAGAAAATTCTATCATAAAACAAAATAAACCTAACCAATACTCTCGATAAGCCACATTATGAACTATAAGAAGGAATCGGATTTGGCAAAAACTTGATGCCATGCATATATGAATATGATGGTGAGATCTACTATTTTATATACGAACTGAAAATGAATAAAACTTAAAAGGTATCAGATAAACCAAGGCATTTCTATGAAATGTCAAAGTCGTGAGACAAGAAAAGATGAGTGATGGTTGGAGGCTAAGAAGACAAGGCAGGTAGATGTTACATGGGATCCTGGAGTGGATCATGGAAAAAGCACTTGCTTTGGTAAGCAGTTTAAAACCAATGTGAAACCCTTGGTTCTAGCACTGTCAGACTCTACCATTGCATAAGAGATGATCTTTAAGGAGGGTTGGCCAAAGGGTATACCAGATGTCTCTACTAAATCGGTAACTTTTTGGTATAATATTATGGATGAAAGATCCACTCAAAAAAGCAGTATCCAGGAAGAAATGGTTTTAAACAGAAGGATGCCTCATCTATCATATGAGCAAAACCCTGATCCAGGAGAGGTGCCAACCAAACAGTTAGTAAATGACACCAAGTCAGCTTTGGCTGTATTCTGAACAGTGCAATGCTGGGTCCCCTGCAGTGTTCTCTTTAAGTGGAACCTCACAGTGCTGCAGCTGCACCCCAGGTAGATGGAGCCTCTAGAAAGGACAGAGACAGTACATAAAGAGGGTAAGAGTCTTAACAAGGTTAAGAGCAAGGCATTTCCACCTTCTTTGTTAGAACTACCCAGGTCTAATGCTCTTTCCAGCAAAACCCTTTAGGTCCTTCTTCTGTCTCTTTTAGATCTTATGGCCTAGCATTCTCAGCATCTGACCCCCTCTTGTTGGCACTGTCCACACACTTCTCCAGACCCTCATGAATCAGGCTGTAACTACCAAATGACAAAGAAGGATTGTTCCATCCACAGCTTCCGATTTTCAGCCCTTCAGAAAAGAGAGGACAATGTAACCTAAAAGCAAGACTACTGACAGCTTGAAACCCCGAGTTCTGAAGGCCTTGACTAATCTCCCTCTACCAGGTACTAGCTCCACATCTGTACAGCTACAGGCTACAATTAGTTTCACCCCAAGATCCTTCCCCGTTCTCATATTATACAATAAGGAGTATTTGAAATGAAATTGTGCATGGTAATTGGAGCTGAAAGGTAAAACACAGGGTTGTGACAGTGGCCATGACAAGCTCCAAGGACTCCCACCCCAAATGAGTCATCAGGATCAGAAATGGCAATCATTACTATTAATGTAATAATACTTTAAATTGCATTTCCATTTACGCGACATTTTTATATGCCTTATCTCATGTGATCCTCATAAGCTCCCAGTGAGAGCAGCAGGAAATATGTCATTTCTCTTGTACAGAAAAGAAAACTAAGTTGGACAGATAGTTGATTATTAGTGACAGTACTGGGCCCAGAACATGGGTTGTGAGATACCTGGGATCATCTTGCTGTCCCAGTATCCCATAACACTCATGTCACCAACTCTGTTTCTACAGGATTTGGCCAGGCGAATTCATACAGGGAAACCTAGGAATGTGCCCCCTTCCAGAAAGGAAGGTATCCAAAGGATGCCCAAGTTGTCTTGCACTGTTCATCCAATGGGCCCCTGGGAGCACAATCTCAAAGAATAGATAAAAACACCCCACATTTGCTTCCCTGTGACTCAAAACAGAACTCATGAGAACATCACAGCTGAGCCTATTACAGCATCATCTGTCTCAAAGTAATAAAAATAAAGCAAAATGAGAGTGTGAAAGAAAAACCCCAATTTCATTGCTAGTGTCCGGCATAAATGACAAGAAAAGAAGAATGGCCAAAGTTAGGGTGAGGGGGTCAGCTACCCCTAGAGATGTAAAGTTTACAGCTGTCCTATCCCTTTAAGGACATGTTGGCCAACCCTTCCCACCACTAATAACTTTGTCACCCTCCACCATTTGACTGCTCTTTGGTTTTGTTGTTGTTGTTGTTTTTAAGGGATATTAAAATTTCTTATTGTTTTTATTGAGCTATATATTTTTCTCTGCTCCCCTCTCTTCCTCCCTCATCCCCTTCTGCCCTTTCCCATGATCCCCATGCTCCCAATTTACTCAGGAGATCTTGTCTTTTTCTATTTCCCATGTAGATTAGATTGGCTTCTCTTTGTAAAGGACATGAAATTACTTACACTATTGTCTCCCATGAGGATAGAAAATGTGCTCCAGTCAGCCTACAATTTCCCATCCACGTGCAGCCTGATTCTCCCACACTCACCATCCACAGAGCCTGCCTGGCCAGCCAGACCGAAAGTGGATGACCATTGACTGTCATTGTGGAAAAGGCCAGCCAGTGCAAGAGCCTGGCTGCTAAACAGGTGTGGGGAGTTAAGTATCTAGCCTCCCATAGCATAAGTGTCTCCCCAGACATCAGTCCCCAGGGTTCTAAATGGAGCTGAAAGCACTTGAAAGATCAAACTGGAAGGTGATCTTACCTCTGCACAGAACTGTGAGGTCACAGTGCAACCACACTGGAAGACACCACACACACACACACACACACACACACACACACACACACACACACAACAAGTGCCCCACAGGCACTAAAACACCAGAGCATACCATATGCCTGGAGTCAAGACTGATGGCAGCCAAACACAGCAGCGGTCTCCATTCCTCTGGTAGGTGGATCATGAGACTGAGCCAGGAGGCTGTGGGCAAACACATGTGCACACATGCGCACGCACACACACACACACACACACACACACACACACACACACACCACTCCTCTCTCTTCTCCTTTCTACAGACAAGGACCCTGAGTGTGCTGGGGCCCTAGACAGGGCAGATCCCCAGGCAGCAGGACCCTACAACTTCCACTAAATGCTAGGAGAATATCCTACCAGAAGTATCTACACTGATGAGAGTAATCAGTGTTTAAAAAGTGACATACACCCTCTTATGGTGCTTTGTTCCTGGAGCTGAGGGTCATTCCCTATAGCCGTTGTGTCACCTGGCCTAGCCCATTCACTCAACAGAGTAGTTGCCGAAAAACACAGTGTGATTATAAATTCAATCAAACCAGAAAAGAGATTCAGTAGAAAACAGACAAGCCTCCTCATACTTCCTCAAGCTGGTTAAATGGATAAAAAATGACACCCTATAAAAGATGAACCCAGGCAGATGGACTCCAGGGGCCAAGGTTCTCTTTTATGTCTGCACTTTCGCTCTCTGAGGATTGGTCTATAATGGGCACACACACAGTGCACACCTGCAGCTTACCAGCTCTCATTTTCTCAAACACCCAGACTCTCACTCTTGACTACTGACCTCTTATCAGACAGGTGAGCGCTTCTGATCATAGCATCAAATACCTCACGAACATAGGCAGGCCGTGCTGCAAGGGATCAGGAAGAGAATGCTGATACACCAGGGACAATACAAGGCACAGAGACATGGCAGTTCTCAAGAAGAAAACAGAAACAGAGTTGAATGTTTGGTTGTTGTTTGGGGAGGTTTAAAGATGGAAGTCAAGGCTTCATGCAGGCTAGGCAAGCATTCAACCTCCGAGTAATAACCTCAGCCCTAAATATGGTGGTGGGTCATTAGAAAAGGTCATAAAGAACCAATGCAAAATAAAATGACACACAACATGTCATTTGTCAGATTCACAAACTTTAAAACACGTGCAAGACCCCAAGTTGCATGTGGTATAGGGAAATGAGGCTCCGCTACACCACCCTCCAACAGGGACACCTCTCTGTATGTCAATTTAGTAGTGTCTATTAGCACATAAACAGAAAATCACTTTCAGTTCAGTCTACTCAACGCCTAGAAATTGACCCAACATGCATCCTGGTAGATGTGCAAAAAGACTCATGTGCAAGATTAATCATTGTTTGAACTGCAACAGATGGGAAACAGCCTAAATGCCCGCTCGTACTAACCGCATGAGGACATCAAACAGATGAAAAGTCTACCTCAGAGTTTACAAGAGCTGGTTCTGCAACACCCAGGGGTAGGGGAGGAATCAGCAGGTGCTCAGCATTCACAGGTCCCCAAGTCAGGATGCTGCAAGGCAGCCTTACCCTGAAGACACTCCAGGAACATGATTCAATATTTGACAAGGTGTGAATCTGTCTCCATGCACTTTCTTGGTGTTCTGCTTATTTTAAGCACATAGAACATTAGCAGCAATGCAGACAACAGCGCGACAGCTGTGTTTCCATCTTCCTCACTCTCCTGACGTCACAGCCAGTAAATACAAGCTCCAAAAATGAACAAGCCATGTCATCCCCAGCAGTGTGCTTCAAAAGGCCACACACACCTTCCCCCAGATGAAGGATTCTGAGCCAGCCCTCACAGCAGCCCTCAGTGCAGACTGGTTAGTTAGCAATCTGCACGCAAAGCCAGGCAGCTGAACTCAAAAGCAGAATTCGATCCCCAACTCAGCAGCAACTTTTCAGGATCTGTTAGAATTAAGCAGAAATTCCCACCTTTCAAATTAGAGGCACCTCTCACAGAGGACGGGACCAGGTGGGAAGGCGGCATGCACCAGCATGTCGTTCAGGTCACAGCATTGCCTCAGTGGGGAACACGGGGTACCCTACAACAACCTGAAAGTTCACTGAAAGAGGAGGGGAGCATGTTGGTACACCTGCCCCGGGAAGATTCTGTGCTGGAAGAAATGGAATGCCTAAGGAGTCTTCCAGATCCATTCCCCCAAGGCCCTCTCCTCCCTGCCCTCTCCTAACTGCTTCTCCTCCTCTGGGACTTCATTCCTACCACCTCTTATCCCTCCTTGGACCTGCCTTCTTTACTCTTCTCCAGAGAACAAGACATGATAAGATAGCATCCTGCCTCAGGACCTTGGGACTGACCCACAGTCTCCTTTCCCGGAGATCTGTGTGGCTTCTCCTCTGCCTGGCCTTCAGTTCCCATAAAAACTTACCTCAGTGAACCCCACTCTTGACCCCCCAGCTTAAATTACAGAGGGAAGCAAGATGGCCCAGCAGGTAAAGGTACTTGGCCTTTAAGCCTGAGGAAGATCATACCCCCCAGGTGGTTGTCCTCTGACCTCCACACACTCACAGCACACACTTGGACACCCCCCTACACACACACACACACACACACACACACACACACACACACACACACCAAACTAATTAATTAACTAATTAATTAATAAAAGGGTGCCCTATCCTCTTGATTTTTCCTGAAGGACTTGGCTCAGAGCTGCTTCTGCCCTCTGGCTCTGTAAAGGAAAGGACTTCCGTCCATCTTACTCCCTGCAGGCTCCCTAACATCTCACACACAGCAGAGGACATTAACAACTCTCACCAGCTGAGTGGAAAACCTACAGATACATCGCCAGCCTGGAGAAATGAGTGCGAGAGTCTAGCAGTGTGTCCCACTAGGAGGAGTATGTGGCAGCCGGGAGCAACTGAATAAGAAATAAGGCTACAATTTATTAATATTATGGCTTACCAATTACACTGGCTTTGTAGGAGAGACATAAAAAAGCAAAGTATAAACTGAAAACTATAGCGAAATAAAAGCTAAGAAGAGGCCAGGGAGAAATGGGCTGACAAAGGAAGACAGAGGGAAGCCAGACCATGTCTAACTGCTGTTCCCTTCTCTGTTCTTCAAACATCTCATCCCAGAGTCTCCAGGGAAAATCATACCTTCCAGCATCAAATGCCCACTTTAAAAGGAAGGACTGGCTGTTAAGTTCACAAATGAAATCCAAGAGTATGTGCTGGACCTAAAAAACAAGCAAACAAACAACAACAAAACAAAAAACCAGACTATCCTCCCACCATCTTGGTGAGACTGGAAATAGACCACAAGGAATTGGTGAGGCAAGTCAGACTGCTAGAACCTGTCAGTCTGAAAAGGGCTGGGAGAAGGCAGCAAAGAGAAGGGTCACAGCTGTGCCTCTTCACCAAGTGACCTTAGACAAGGTCACCCTAACAACTCTAGACCACAGGTCCTTCCTCTATAAAAGGAAAACTAAAACTGTCTCATGTAGGTCTTGGGTCATGCACCTGTAATCCCAGTATTTGGGGCTGAGGCAGAAGAGTCAACAAGGTCAAGGCTAGCTTGGTCTCCATCAGTGGTTCTCAACCTCCAAAGGCTTGTGACCCACAGGTTGAAAATAGCTGGTTTACATAGTGAGTTCCAGGCCAGCTGGAACAAAGTGAGACCCTACCTCAAAAACTAAATAAATACTTTAATTAAACAGGCTGGGGAAATTGGGAGATGGCTTAGTGGCTAAAACATTTGTCTACACAACCATGAAGACCTGAGTTCAGATGTCCGACAGCACATAAAAAGCAGTGGCAGCTACCCCCAGGATCTCCATGACTCAGGGCAGCCACAGGATATCTGAAAGGAGCTCCAGTGAGGACCCAGTGATGATGGTGGACCAGAAACCAAGCCAGACCAGACTCATTGCAATGAACGTTTTCTAGGAAAGCTGAGTGAACGAAGGGGTCTGCTAAGTGACACACTCCTCCCAGTGCTGCCAGGGTGAATGAAGAGGTGTTGGAGAGGCGGGAAAGATGGAGAAGCAAAGAGGATTTTTTAGTTTTGTTTTGTTCTTATTTTTGTTTGTTTGCTTGCTTTATTTTGTTTTGTTTTGTTTTGTTTTATTTTCTTTTGGGGGCACTGCAGGGGTGAGGGGAGGATATGAAGGGACAAGGAGGTCAGCAGAATTAGTGTGCATGATGTGAAATTCCCAAAGAAGCAATAAAGAAATCATGTTTTAAAAAATGTAAAATGCATTAGCACACATCTGTAACCCCAGCAGTGGGGTTGGGGAGGAGATGGGCAGGTCCTAGGGCCTACAACACACCTGGTCTAGCCAAAGGTCTAGTTTGACTGAGAGACCTTGCCACAAAAATAAGGTGGAAAGCCACTGATGAAAACATCCCACAGCGCATGTGTGGGCAAGCACACCACACACGGAGGGCCGGGGGGGGGATACCCAATCTGTCTTGCCTACCTGCTGATGCTGGGTAGGTACATGTGAGACAGCATTTTGTCCCATGCACCAACAGAAGTCATGAAGCACACCCTGGATAATGTCCCACCAGCTAATGTCCAGACCCTACTCTATACAAAGCTCTGGTCTCTTAGGAATCCATGCATTTTGGCATATGATCTCTAGCCACCTAGCTGAACTCCATTGCGTCAAATAATTTATATATTTGGAGTCTAGGCTTTCCTCTAGCCACATGACCAGAGCAGCAGCCAGTGAAGATGCCCTTATCTCTTCCTCTCCAAATGTGTGTGCCTGTCCTGCTCAAGCCTTATCATATTGCACTGGCTCAGACCTCCAGTTCAAAGTTGAAGGAGAGGAGATACTGGGCAGTGTTTTATTCTTTATTAGAGTGGAATGTGCTACAGTTTGGATCCTGGTGTCCACTGAAGGCCCTGTGTGAAAGGCTCGGTTCCCAGCTTATGGTGATATTGGGGTGAACAGAAGAAAGTTAGATCACTGGGGAAGTGGGGCATGTCCCTAAAAAGATATTAACATCCCAGACCTTTCTCTTCCACTAGAACAGTGCTTTTCAACTTCCTAATGCTGTGACTCTTTAATACGGTTCCTCAGCTTGTGGTGACCCCCAACCATAAAATTATTTTCATTGATCTTTCATAACTGTAATTTGGTTACTGTTATGAATTACATTGTAGATATCTTTCTGATGGTCTTAAGTGACCCCTGTAAAAGGGTCGTTCAATCCTCAAAGGGTTGAGAGCCACAGACTGAGAACCATTGTGCTATAAAATGATCAGCACTCTTCCACTATACACTCTTACATGATTGGGCCACCACAGGTCACAGGAAAAGGGCTAAGTAACCAACCATTAACTGAAATCTCTAAAACTGTGGGTGATAATAAGCATGTCTTGTTGTGAATTGATCCTGTCAGGTATTCTGTACTGTCACATAGAGATAACACAGAATGCATCATGGCTAGCTCTGAGGAATAATATTCGATACATATTTTAGTAGTTACATGTCATCACAAGAAGACAGTCTCCCTGTGCCATTTGCAGTGATGCTGGGTGAAGTACCTACTGGATTATAGCAAATGCTTTTCCAAAGTTAGGGAGATCTGATCATGGGTAGACTCCCTACGTTCGGTTTGGCAGAGCTCTAGAAAGCATTGGGATCCTAGGAGCCAAATATTGTCTTTCAGCATCATAAGGAGCAAGTCCTGTGACCATGAACACACTGTCACTCCTCCCTTAGTCACCAGATCCCATCAACATCACTCCCAGCACGTGTACACTTTGTCTCCCACTATAGAATTTCTCTGCTTTGCATAGTTTCTGCAATCCTAAACTCGTGCTGGTCCCTAAAACATCATAGGCCTCCCCACATGTGAATGGTACATTAAGTCTACATGTAGGTCACTGTCAGCCCATCCTCATGGCCTGAACTTGTACCATGGAAAGCAAACTGACGGTATCATTTTCTCAGGAGAAGAAGGGAGCACTCTGCCCCTTGGGGTACTTATAGAGAGGTGCACATTCCCTACAGAACACTGGCCACAGAGGGGTCTTTACAGGAGACGAAGATGACCTAGAGTCTCCCCAGCTGTTAAATGATGGCAGCGAGGCCAAGTAAAAAGCATAGGAGGAAGGACAGAGGAAGAGGGGAAGAGGAGGGAAGGTAGGACTGATTTAGCATCCTTAAGCACCTGACATCCCTTCAGTCCTCAAACTGCCCCGTAGACATTAGAATGCATTGGCTCCTTACAAAGCACATACATACAAACACCCTTGTTCAAGGTCCACAAATCACTAGGTGACAGAACCCAGGTGCTATCAAGGACCCCAGATCCCAATCATTACACTTACTCTGCTCTACCTCTTGGCCTCACAGGCTACAGGAAATCAAACTGTTTGTCAAGCTGCTTAACACAACTGCAGCTATGTAATGGGGGCTTAATGGCTTTCTCCAGATTGACATGGTCAAAGGTGTGTCCCACTGAGCAAAGGCAATTTTCTTCTGCAAAGCAGAGACCAGACTCCATACCTATCCTCACACACAGTGGAGCCTGACATTGGGAAGGCTTTCACAGCCACCCCTTTCTACCTCTCCAGAACACCTTTCAAAATGAGAGCCCATTGCAGCCTCCCACCTCTGAGACAGGGATGCCATGGAAGATCCCATGCGAAGGTTCTGCGCAAGGTCCTACACTGGACCAGTAATTCATATCCAGCAAGAGCAGCCACCAAATACCATCTCAATGCCTCCCAAAGCCCCCTGGGTTAAAAGGGAGAACATCTAACTATGTCATCTAAAAGCAAAGATTCGGACTGACAAGATGGCATAGAGTGTAAAAAGGTACTTGCACCAGGCCTGAAGATCTGAGTTCAGTCACTGTCCTCTGACCTCCACATGCACGCTGGGGTACATCACCTTAGGTGGGGACACCTGGAGTGGACACTTGCTCTCCTTTCAAAATCTGGGCACCAAAGATCTTTGGGCTATATACAGCCATCAGCCCGGGACAAAGTGGCTTCTACTCTAATTCCATAACAGGTGTCAGTGAGACTTTAGAGGCCACAGCCTAATTTCAGTGGTCTGTCTATTGTTGGAGGTCACCACCATGGTGCCTTCCCTCCCCACCAAGGCCAGTTTATTTGTCTGTGCCTCAATCAGAAATCACGTGAACCTCAAAGGCCATGGTCTTCAAGGACATGGTCTAGTCCAAAGAGGTAGCAAATTGCTTGGACCCAGAGCCAAAGCAAGTGTCACAGATGATGCTAATGACTAGGTCCAAGCAATGCTGAGGGCTGAGCAATAAGAATTCAGCCTCTGTCCCTTTGTCTCCAAGACCCATGCCACCTAAAAAACTTACCTGGCTTTGCATCCAAACTACTCCACACCACAGAGCGCTCAGAACGAGACATCTTTTATATATTTCCTACCCTTTTGAGGGAAGGGAAAGCTTTTCTTACTTCACTTCAACTTTGAGACATAGATGCCCACCAATGCCTAACCAAAATCTGGTATTCCTCCCATGCGGGCACTGTGGCCTGGTTGAGGAAGTCACCATTCTTTCAGGTACTAGCAACTCAAGTGTCTGCTGCAGACAGCTACGTTCAGTTGACAGGGATCACTATGGTAGCGCGATTCAGAGTACCAAAGGGCCACCAATTATGCAGCACAATTCATGTGAGATGACCACACAGAAAGCAGTAGACTGGAGGCAGTTTAGTGACTTGCATTTGGGGTAAGAGGGAATGGGTAGTGTCTGTTCCTGAGAAAGGGGATGGTTAAAATGTTCTGCAATGAGACAACGGTGGCTACACACTGCAGAAACTTTATTGCATGCGGTTAATGTCTTAACAGAGTGATTGCTTTTTTTAATTAACAAGACATAAGGACAGACAATTAGAAGATTAATTCCTGCCCTGCATCTCATCACTGTCACCCCTGCACTGGATCCCCCTATTCCTTCCACATTCCTAGTAGACCTACAGTGTGGGGTCAACACCACACTCATCAATCTGCCTTTGGCCAAAATATCCCCCACAGAATGGTCATTCATCCTATAGGGAAGCTGATTACTCTTTGGCAAGCAGAATTTACCAGATCTAAGGGGAAGAAAACCAGAAAGGTGGCCATCTGCCTTCACAGAGGAGCTGCAGCCTGGAGGCAGAGAGACTGCAAGGCCAATGGTTGACATCATCCACTCTGCTCCTCCTCAGCAAAGGAAAAGTGCAGTTCAGGGCTGTAGGCATGGCCGACTTCAGAAGAAAGGAAATCAGGCATAAAAACTGCTAGAAGTTCTATTAGCAAGACAGAGCAAAAAATAGGATTCCCACATCCCCTGCTGCCCTCCAGGCTCCTCATATTGCTAAAAATAAAGAAACAAGCAATGGTATTTGCAATGGTAGACTTCTCAGGAGGAGTTCCTGCTGAGCTAGATTTACTAAGGACCTTCTTTTCCCCTGGCCTTCTGCCCCCACTATCTCAGAGTCTACCAGGAAAGGGACTGGTAGAGATGTGTACACCATCAGGAGGCTAAGAGGACTTCCCTCTGAGGTCCCACTTTATGGATGTGGCCAGGGACTGAAGGTCCAAATGTGGGACAAGAAAAGCATCCCTGCAAAACAGGGTCTAAGCAAGTATGTGGAGCAGGAGAAAGGAAAAGAGATACACCACTCCTTCTCTGGGTTCCGGCCTCACATCCAGACCAAACCAAAACAAAACAGTGGAGTCCTTTCCTTAATCCCTGACTGCCCACACACAAGGGTCTTGACAGTAAGTGGTGGTCTCCTGGGTAAAGGACAAGCCTGGGTGACAAACACAGCTCTTTGTGACTGAGTGTTGGGTTGCCTCAATTAAAATCCTGCCTCTGCCACTTTCTAGATGAATGATTTTGAACAAGGTTCTTAACTGCAGTTCTTCCAATAATAATAAGAGACCTATGAATTTCCCTACCTCCTGAGGCTACTGAAAAGAGATAAGAGAAACATGTGACCACTACCCAGTATTACTGGGGATCTGCTAATAGTATCTCCCCCAGGAAAGCTGCTATAATCCTAGGCCAGCCAGCCAATTCTTCTGCACGCAGCCACTTCTTACATGGCAGGATATACGCTCTCCATGCACTCTAGGTAACAAGGAAAGCAGTTGAAGGGGTTGGGGAGATATTTTGGTAAATTTTTTCCACCTAAGCACAAGGACCTGAGCTCAGTCCCTTAAACCCACATTAAAACAAAAAAGTCAAGCATTGTACTGTGTACTTGTAATTGCAGAACTAAGAAAATGGACACAGACAGATCTCCGGGGTTCTGGAGCTGGCCAGTCTAGTCTACTCAGTTAGCTCCAGGCCAGTGAGAAACCCTGTCTCAAAAACAATGTGGACGATTACGCGCACACACACACACACACACACACACACACACAGAGGAACATACACGTGTCCCACACAAAGGCAGTTGAATAGTGACGACAGGATTTTAAACAGTATTTGTTCAGCTCTCTGTTGGAGTTGAGGACCACTAGGCTGCATGAGGCCATCGCTTGCAAAACTCTATAGTAGCACAAGAGGCTTTTCTTATTGGGCAGTGAAATTGAAAATGGAGGTTGGACTAGGAGAGCATTTGCTTCAAACAAAAATAATCCAGAGACACAGTACTCACTAGCTTTTAAAAAACTGCCAAAGTCTCTTCCTCCCCAGTCCTGATAGTAACTTACGTCAGAGCTCATACAAGTTGTTCCCTTCCTCAAGACTAGCAGACGGAAAGTGGGCGTCTAGAAAGCAACACTTTCCTGAGCCACCTGGGACTCACCTGGACACGGGCTCGGCCTCATCAGCTCACCACCGCCTCTCATTTGGCAGCTGGCTCAGATGCCCACCGTATGGCACTGCAGCCTATAAAGAGGCTGGAAAATCTTGGGTGCGGTTCCAAGAACACAGAGCCCCATAAACCAGCCCGGAGGCCAACGACTCCAGAACAGCCATAAACTTCTGCTCTCACAGCAGATCTCTGAGCTGGCTGTTGCACGGGTCGCCACCCTGTGAGCTGCAAAGGGTTTCTTCCCAACTCAAGGACCCTGCCAAGCTGCAACCCAGGAACAATGCCACCTAGGCAAGAAGGGTTTTCTTACTGAGTGCCACGTAGGCACAGGAGACTGCTGTCAGGAAGGTCAAGAGGACAACAGGAGAGAGTTGGCACCGGGCCTTCTGATGGGAAGGCTATAAAATGTCTCCTTCATAGCTCCCTAATCCCTGAAAGTGCCCGAGCAGGTTGGACCTAATTCCCTTTAAAGATGAGGAAACAGAGATCCTGGGAAGCGATACTAGGAAGCAGCTGGGATTCAGGGAAAGAGCCTGTCCCCAGGTTCCTAGAGTGGTCAGAGGATGGGACATCATGGTGCTCAATGGGACTCAGAGACCTCCCTGAACTCAGTCCAGTATCTTCCAAACACAAGACATCCAGATCTCTCGGGAAACCTCTTTCCAAGGCTGAGATAGTCCATGGGGTGTCTTAATAGGATGCCAGCCCAGAGCAACCTCTCACACCCCAGCCCTAAGCTGAAGGATGGACATAAGCACCAGCTCCCCCTCACTCTCTGCCCCAGGCCAGGCCCCACAAACGCTGCGGCTGGCCCACAGGTAGTGATGATGACGTAGCTCCCCTTCAGAGTATTTCCAAAGAGCTGCACCCTCCTCACATATCAGCCACTGCATCAACCAAATGCTACTGCCATTAAGATGTTATCTATAGAAAACTGACATTCATAGATCTGCAGGAGCTAGAGGATAGCTTAGTCAGTAAAGTGCTGACCTTGCATGGAGGAGGACCTATGTTCGATCCCTAGGGTGTGCCTGTAATCTTAGTGCTAGGGA
Organism: Ondatra zibethicus; assembly: GCA_004026605.1. Taxonomy (NCBI): domain Eukaryota; kingdom Metazoa; phylum Chordata; class Mammalia; order Rodentia; family Cricetidae; genus Ondatra; species Ondatra zibethicus. Next base: position 70,587 of record PVIU01004666.1, read on the forward strand.
GATGCAGACAGGCAGACCCCTGGGGCTTTATGGTTAGCCAGCCTAGGTTAATAGGCAAGCCTCATCTCAATGGGAGACCCTATCTCCAAAAACAATATGGAATAATACCCAGAATTGACAAGCTCTTACATACATAAACTTACACATACAAGATATGTAAGCTGCACAATGTCGTTCAACTACAGACCACTGAACCCATGCTCCTCTTCCCCCATCAGGAACAGATTAAGCTGCCACCCTGTAAGTGGGCACACACCACTGCCATCTTCCAGTCCCTCTGCTAGAATCACAGCCTGGCTCTCTCTTTAGGATGTTTCCCCTCTAGGCGCATACTACTAATGGCCCTGGCTCCTCTTTCTAGGTCTTTCGTAGGTGCTGAAAGGCCAGGCTGACTCCAAGAGCAGGGACACCCAGGCCTACCAGAGTTCCATCATACTTGCTGACAAGATTGGGATAGAGCAGGCAGATACAAGTACCTCCCCCAGAGAAAGACCAAAGCCTACAGCTGCAATCCTACCTATCTTCAGAAGGTACCCAATATACCATAGAAAGACAAGTTTGCATCCATAGTAGCCTGTCTCCAAACATGGAGTGATATAGTTTAGATCTCAAGTTTCCCCCAAAGGCACACGTGACAGAAGCTTGACCCTCAGTGTGATAGCATGAGGATTTTGTAGGGTCTATGAAAGGTAGAAATCTTGTAGGAAGTCTTTAGTCATTAGAGGTGTACCCTTGAAGGAGGTCACAAGACCCCCAACCCCCTCACTTTCATTTGCTTCCTGGATATGAGGTAAGTTTTACTAACCAAAAGTTCCTACCACCACAGACTCAACACAGGCTCAAAACAATGGAGCCAATTGACCACAGACAGAAACCTCAAAGACCATGAGCCAAGAAAAATATCTCCTTTGTAAACTGATTATCTCAGGTCTTTGTGATAGTGACAGAAAGCATGGTTTCGCCCCACCTCTAGATCTCCTTGGATAACACAGAGCCCTCCTTGTTGGAAGCAGGAAGACCCACCTGGGGTTTATGTTGACCAGGTAAACTCTTGACAAGTGTCCTCTAGGCCTCTGAGAAAAATGATATTAACAGCCCCTCACAGCCATGCTTTGCTGGGTTCCATTCACTCCCAGGAAGCGTTCTGCCTCAGGCCACAGGTCAGACTCACCTAACCAGCTCAGTTAGGTGACCTTTTGTCAAATACTTAGTATAATTTATTTCCTAGAAATGGCAAAAAGGAAAACCATGATGTGAGGAATGGGAGCCATGTTGGAAAGGGGTTTGGGTGGGAAGCTGGGGAGACCCTAGAGAAGACAGCTAGGCTCAATGGATGCGAGACAGTGAAGACAGGCAACTCCATAGGGTGGTGGCCTGAACCATGGAACTGGCCAGTGCTAGCTCAAGGACCTATTTCCAAGACACTGATCCCAGCTCACGAGACCGCCTGATTCCTCCACCACCTCTGTCCTTTCACAAGTCGTTCATTTACACACACCCTGGTACCCGTAAAGTCCACTTCCTAGGAAGAAGATTAACTTCCAGTTTGGCCTTGATTAGCAACGTGCTGAGAGGTATACAGAAGATTGGTGAAGTGCACCTGTGGGTGTTTGTGAAGCTGTCCCGAGAGAGTTAACTAAGTAGATAAAGGTGGCACCGTCCAACAAGCTGAGAGTCACCAGGGGATAGAAGAGTGAAGAGGAGGACGCTGGATAACACAGATTCAGTAACATCTCATTCTCCTCCTCCTCCCCTCTCCCGGCCATGAAGCTCCACCACGATGGCTGTCACCTTTAAAACCATGCATCAAAATAAATCCTTTCTCTTTGAAGCTGTATAATAGATGTCCGGTATTTTGTTACAGCCCACTAACACCCTCCAGAAGGCCATGACCGTTGCCTTGGGTGACAGATGTGCTTCATTCAGTGATCCTGATTGGGGGAGGTCAGTTGGGGTGTGCAGGTGACCCTATCTATGATCGTAGATCCAGAGCAGACCAGGAAAGGCGAGAGGTGGAGACTGGAGCCATGTGCTTTGAAGGTTAAGAGGAGACACAGAGACAAGAAAATAGATGCTGTAAAGATAAAAAGGAGCTCCTCCCTTCAGATGCCCTTGACCTTGGACCAGTGAAGCTGACTTAAGCCTCTGACCTCTTGAACTGTAGGGGAACAATTTGTGTCTTCTTCATTTTTCTTTATCCAGTACTGGGAATGGAACCCAGGGTCTTGGACAAGGTATTTAAGTATGCGACTGGGCTATTCTCTCAGTCCTTTATTTTTATTTTGAAACAGGGTCTCGTTAACCACCCAGGATAGCTTTGAATCTGAAATCTTCTTGACTCACCTTCTTGAGTGCTGGGGTTACAGGTGTGCAATGCTATGCCCAGTGCTTGCTATGACCAGTGCTTGTGGTCACTGAGCACAGGGAAAGGAGACTGGTGTGCACAGTCACCTGGAAAACATGTCAAAACATCTGTATGGGTGGAACCAACAAAGGTCAACTGATGACCAACAAATGTCCGTACCTCTCCATAGCATACAGACATCTGTTTGCTGCCTCTCTGCTAAGGTGTCTATGGACTGGACCCTCCCACAGGTCCAAGCAGCTTGTAAGCTGTGCAGGGAGCTCAACGGTTGCAGCTTTCATGGGGTGGGCTTTTCAGTGATGTGACTATCTTTGAGACCTGTGTGCTCCTATAAGTAGTTTCTTGCCTGTGACTCTGTAAGGATCCCCAGTAAACTCACTGGTTAACTGAGTCATAAATAAATGGAATCATTTATTAGGTCTGTGGTCAGTGCCCTATCTGAGGTAAATAGACATTGTTTTGGTAACTCCCCAGGAAAAATCACACAACAACCATGCTACATATGACAAACATTAAAGTTCATACCTGTCAACTTCATTTGTCTTTAATGTGTCATGTGACTGGTATGCATATATACATGCTTGCTTACATTTGGGTGATAGCCAAGGTTAATGTTAGGTGTCTTCCTAGGCCACTTGTCACCTTATTTACTGAAACAGGGTCTCTCATTAAACCCAGAAATCATATACTAGGCTAGGTATCCTGGCCCAGAGATTGACTAACTCCACTTCCCAAGTACCAGAATGATAGGTAGTGAATAGGTGGGTCACCACACCCACAAGTTTTTACACAGGACGCTGGGAGTCCAAACTCAAGTCTTCATGTTTGTATGGCAATTGCTTTATCCACAGAGCCCTCTCCCCAGCTCTGTTAACAGGGAAAAGTTTAAAATCAAATTTTGAAAACAAAATTAACATGGTACTATTTTTTCATTCAAAATAGGCTATAGACCCTAAAATTTGGCCAACACAACCAATATTTAAAAGAAAGGGCATAAATACAAGAAACACACCTCAACCTCAAAGACAGACATCACCTCAGAGTAAAGGATTGGAAAAAAAATTCAAATCAAATGGACCTAAAAAGCAAGCTGGTGTAGCTATCCTAATATCTAACAAAATAGACTTCAGACTAAAAATCAATCAAAAGAAACAAAGAAGGACATTTCATATAGTCACAGGAAAAATCCATCAAGAGGAAATCTCAATACTGAACATCTATGCCCCAAATACAAGGGCACACTCATATGTAAAAGAAATACTTCTAAAGCTTAAATCATATATTAAACCCCACACACTAATAGTGGGAGACTTCAAAACTCCACTCTCACCACTGGACAGGTCAGTCATACAAAAAATTAACAGAGAAATAAGGGAACTAACAGATGTTATGATTCAAATGGACTTAACAGACATCTATAGAATATTCCATCCAAACATAAAAGAATATACCTTCTTCTCAGCACCTCATGGAACCTTCTCAAAAATTGACCACATACTCAGAAACAAAACAAACCTCAATAGACACAAAAAAAAATTGGGATAACTCCATGTATCTTATCAGATCACCATGGGTTAAAACTAGAAGTCAACAGCAATACTTATACCAAAAAGCCGACAAACACATGGACATTAAACAATGCTCACCTAAATGGGTCAAGGAAGAAATAAAGGGAGAAATTAAAGACTTCCTAAAATTCAACGAAAATGACCACACAACATACCCAAATTTATGGAACACAATGAAAGCAGTGTTAAGAGGAAAGTTCACAGCACTAAATGCCTACATATAGAAGCTGGAAAAATCCCACACTAGTTAATTAACAGAATATTTGAAAACTTTAGAACAAAAAGAAGCAAACTCACCCAAGAGAACTAGATGGCAGGAAATAATCAAATTGAGAGCAGAAAACAACAAAATAGAAACAAAGAAAACAATACAAAGATTTAGTGAGACAAAGGATTGGTTCTTTGAGAAAGTCAACAAAATAGACAAACCTTTATCAAAACTAACCAAAAGGCAGAGAGAGAATATCCAAATTAACAAAATCAGAAATGAAAAGGGGGACAGACAGGGAGAAAATCATCAAATCATATTTGGAAAACCTGTACTCCACTAATTGGAAAACTTGAAGGAAATGGACAACTTTCTGGATAAATATCACTTACCAAAATTAAATCAAGACCTGATAAGCAAATTAAACAGACCCATAACTGCTGAAGAAATAGAAACAGTCATCAAAAGTCTCCCAACCAAAAAAAGCCCAGGACCAGATGGCTTCAGCTCAGAATTCTACAAGATTTTTAAAGAAGAACTAATACCAATACTCCTCAAATTGTTCCACAAAATGGAAACAGAAGGAACATTGCCAAGCTCTTTTTATGAGGCTACAATTACCCTGACACCCAAACCACATAAAGAAAGAGAATTACAGACCAATCTCACTCATGAACACTGATGCAAAAATACTCAATAAAATGCTGGCAAACTGAATCCAAGAACACATCAGAAAAATCATCCACCATGATTAAGTCAGCTTCATTCCAGAGATGCAGGGATGGGTTCAACATATGAAAATCTGTCAACATAATCCACCATATAAACAAACTGAAAAATAAAAACCACATGATCATCTCATTAGATGCTGAAAAAGCTTTCGACAAAATACAATATCCCTTCATAATAATGGTCTTCGAGAGAGCAGGGATACAAGGAACATACCTAAACATAATAAAAACAATATACAGCAAGCTAACAGCCAACATCAAACTAAATGAAGAGAAATTCCCAGCGATTCCACTGAAATCAGGAACAACACAAGGTTGTCCATTCTTTCCATATCTATTCAATAAAGTTCTTGAGGTCCTAGCTAGAGCAATAAGACAACATAGGAGATCAAGGGGATACAAATCAGAAAAGAAGAAGTCAAACTCTCACTATTTGTTGATGATATGATAGTTTACATAAATGACCCCAAAAATTCTACCAAGGAACTTCTACAACTCATAAACACTTTCAGTAATGCAGCAGGATACAAGAAACTAAAAAAAAAAAAAAATCAGTAACCCTCCTGTACACAGATGATAAATGGGCTGAGAAAGAAATCAGAGAATCAACGCCCTTCACAATAGCCACAAATAGCATAAAATATCTCAGAGTAACTCTAACCAGACAAGTGGAAGACTTGTACGACAAGAACTTTAAATCTTTGAAGAAAGAAACTGAAGAAGACACCAAAAAGTGGAAAGATTTCCCATGCTCTTGGGTAGGTAGAATTAACATAGTAAAATGGCAATCTTACCGAAAGCAATCTACAGATTCAATGCAATGCCCATCAAAATCCCAGCAAAACTCTTCACAGACTTTGAAAGAACGGTACTCACCTTCATATGGAAAAGCAAAAAAAAAAAAAAAAAAAAACCAGGATAGCCAAAACTATCCTGTACAATAAAAGAATTTCTGGAGGCATCACAATCCCTGACTTCAAACTCTATTACAGAGCTACAGTACTGAAAACAGCCTGGTACTAGCATAAAAACAGACAGGAGGACCAATGGAACCGAATAGAAGATCTGGATATTAATCCACATATTTTCGAACACCTGATTTTTGACAAAGAAGCAAAAAATATCAAATGGAAAAAAAGAAAGCATATTTAACAAGTGGTGCTGGCATAACTGGATATCAACATGTAGAAGAATAAAAATAGATCCATATCTATCACCATGCACAAAACTCAAGTCCAAATGGATCAAAGACCTCAACATAAAGCCAGCCACACTGAACCTCACAGAAGAGAAAGTGGGAAGTACACTTGAACACATTGGCACAGGGAACCACTTCCTAAATAGAACCCCAGCAGCACAGACACTGAGAGAAACAATAAATGGGACCTCCTGAAACTGAAAAGCTTCTGTAAAGCAAAGGACACAGTCAACAAGACAAAACGACAGCCTACAGAATGGGAAAAGATCTTCACCAACCCCACATCAGACAGATAACTGATCTCCAAAATATACAAAGAACTCAAGAAATTGGTCATCAAAAGAACAAATAATCCAATAAAAAAATGGAGTACAGACCTAAACAAGGAACTCTCAACAAAGGAATCTAAAATGGCTGAAAGACATTTAAGGAAATGCTCAACATCCTTAGCTATCATAGAAATGAAAATCAAAACAACACTGAGATTCTATCTTACACCTTTAAGAATGGCCAAGAAAAAAAAACACTGATGACAACTTCTGCTGAAGATGCTGTGGGGTAAAGGGAACCCTTCTGCATTGCTGGTGGGAGTGCAAGCTGGTACATCCCCTTTGGATATCTGTATGGTGATTTCTCAGAAAGTTAGGAAACAACCTTCCTCAAGACCCAGTAATACCACTTTTGGGTATATATCCAAAGGATGCTCAATCGTGCCACAAGGACATGTGCTCAACTATGTTCATAGCAGCTTTGTTTGTCATAGCCAGAACCTGGAAACAACCTAAATGCCGCTCAACTGAAGAATGGATAAGGAAAATGTGGTACAATTACGCAATGGAGTACTACACAGCAGAAAATAAAAAAAAAATCTTGAAATTTTCAGGCAAATGGATGGCGCTAGAAAACATCATTTTGAGTGAGGTAACCTAGACCCAGAAAGACAATTATCACATGTACTCACTCATAAGTTGTTTTTAAACATAAAGCAAAGAAAACCAGCCTACAAATCACAATCCCAGAGAACCTAGACAACAATGAGGACCCTAAAAGAGACATACATGGATCTAATCTACATGGGAAGTAGAAAAAGACAAGATCTCCTGAGTAAATTGGGAGCATAGAGACCTTGGGAGAGGGTTTAAGGGGGGGGGAGAGGCAGGGAGCAGAGAAATATGTAGAGCTCAATAAAAATCAATAAATAATAAAAAAGAAAGGGCATAAGACGAACAATCAAATTGTCCTTTAAAAAAATTCTCAGCACTTTAGCCTAACATAAATACGTTAGCGCTTAAATTTCAAAAGCAACCATGAACTGCAGGGCAGTGGTGGCGCACGCCTTTAATCTCAGCACTCAGGAGGCAGAGGCAGGCAGATCTCTGTGACTTCAGGGCCAACCTTGTCTACAAGAGCTAGTTCCAGGACAGGCTCCAAAGATAGAGAAACTTGGTCTCTAAAAAACAAAAAGACAAACGCAACCAGACAGAGATAAAAAACCCCAAAGAGCCCCCAAGCCTTCGACATGAACTTCCCTCACATCTCTGGTCACTCCCGCTCCTGCTCTCAGTTACACTCACTCAGGGTCTCCCGCTCTCGCCCACGCTCTCCACGCTCTCACCTCTCCCCTCCCCCCCCCACGTGCCTCAGTTACACTCACTCAGGCTCCCCGCTCTCGCCCACGCTCTCCACGCTCTCGCCCACGCTCTCCCCTCCCCCCCACACGTGCCTCAGTTACACTCACTCAGGCTCCCTGCTCTCGCCCACGCTCTCCACGCTCTCACCTCTCCCCTTCGCCCCCCCCCCGCACACGTGCCTCAGCAGTGAATGCAGGTTCAAGGTGATGCCTATGATGAGCCAATTGGGGAAAGCAGAAATAAGGAGGCCAGTCATCTCCACCCCCAACTGTTCCTCATTACTGGGTTCACAAACCTCCTCCATGTATAGGAATTCAACTAACTCCAACTTCCACTCTCTCAGAGACCCTGCTTTCTATCTGGGGTCCTTAAAGTTCTGAAGAGAAAGGGGGGCCACAAGCTCTGGCTTTAGACAGCCCCAAATGGAACAGTTCTCAGACCCTGTGCCAGGGATGCTGGGACAAAAGTACTTTCTTTTCAGCCAAGCATGAATTGAACATGTGCTTACTGGAGCTACAAGAGCAAGCCAGCTCCAGATGACACCAACTGTAAGGAAAGCAGGTTGGAGGGACAGAAAGAAACTAGGTCCTTGAAGACACCAGACAAGTTCAAGGTCCACAAAACAATAAAGCAAGTGTTGTCCTACTGACCTGGTTTAAGAACTGTGGCAGCAAAAGATGAAGAAGGTTCAAGAGATGAGAATCCCACTAACTTCCTCCATCTCCTGACTCCACTGCTCAGAGCTGGCTAAGCAAGGCTAAAACGCCCTAGCAACAACAGCTGCAGATCCCACACAAAGGCCAGCACCAAGTCAAGCTCCCACAGACCCCCAATGGTAATATTTGTAGTTCATGAACATGACTCAGCCACAGTTCTTCAAAGTCATGAATGCCCTGTCACTCAGCTGCTCACAGGACCCATCATCTGACTTCTTTTTCCCTCCTCCCTCTCTGTGCTGCAGGAACTGGATGCATGAAACAGTTTTGCTTCAGCCAGGGAAGGCAAAAGACAAGACAAAGACTCATGAATATTCATCTTCCTTCCCCTTGTGGAAACCAGCTTTGGGGAATGTTCATAACTCCGTTGCCTCCCAATCCCTCACGTGCTCACAGGGGCATCTAGTCATTCTGCAAGAGTAAGAGTGCAGAATGTAATCCAGAATCCTTGCCTCCAAAAAAAACAAAACAAAACAAAAAAAAAAAACGGTTCTACCTAGGTACTCATATAGGTGACCTTCCCCAGCCTGTGTGCCTGAGATCTAGGGGTAGGTACCCTTGAGAACAGGAGGCCTCCAGTGAAACAAAGAAAGCAAAAAACCTATAGCATTCTAGCATTCTTCATGTTTCAAATGGGGGGTATCCTTTCTTTGCAGCCAAGAAAGGCCTTGAGCACAGTACCCGGTGCCCCCTCCCAACAGCAAAGCGCCCTTCAAGGTCATTTACTCCTTGGAAAACAAAATTGTTAGGGCTGACTCGTTTCTGAAATTCCCTCCCTTCTACCCCAAAACTGCATACAAGCATACAATTGGGATTCAATAATTGTTTATTGTGCAAACAAATTGCAAATGGCCTGGAACTCTTGCTTATACACTCAGACTGAATTTTTCAATGTCTGGGTTTGTCTTCTACCTTCTGGGGTGGCTACTGTGACCTCGGGTGATGACCTTACTTTTGTGAATCTCAGCTACTGAACACCCTTCAAGGGTGCTTCTTAACAAGGCATTAAATAACGCCCCAAGTTTGTCTGGCCTCAAAACAATACCCTGGTCTAAAAATCAGATCCAGCAGGGCAGCCAGTGAAGCAGGGAGACCATTGAAGCTTTTGAGCTAACTGATTTGGGCTTGCGAGGGGGCACCCCATAGGAGGCAGCTTCGTTGCAGACTGGCATATGGGCATGCACTGAGGGGTTAATTATCAGTCAGATTCCACAGTTCACCCTTGTGCTCTTATTTCCCAACGTGCAGCAAAACCCAGCACGGCTTCATCTCCAACAGGATGTTTTTGTTCATGCTAACATCACCTCCTCCATCAATTGGCTGCAGTTCGGCTCAGTGCAGTGCAAGAAGGAACTTGGCCTCTTTCAGTGATGGCTGGTAGCTAACCGGACAGAGGTTTCTTCGTGTGTGGGAATGGGGTTGGGAAGAAAACGAATGTGTGGTTTCATCGAACACAGGTAAAGCTGTCTGCTGCTGGGAACTGCTATCCAACGCTTATTTCACAAAAGCACACAAAATGTTCTTTCTTCTCGGCAAGTCAAGCTCTAGATACTTGTAGAATACTCTGCCAAGCAGTCGGCAAATGGGGGTAAGGTAGCTTTGGAGTTCCACCCTCAGGTCAATAACATCCTGCTAATGCCTAAGGAGGACATCTTGTCTTCTTAAAGCCTGGGGTCTGCCGAAGGCGGCCCTTTAAAAGGTTCCACTTTGGCGTTCAGAAATAATTCCATCTCCTCAAAGTTCATGAAGACCTCAGACAACAAGAGGATTCACTGCCCGAATATAAATGTAACTAATGTGGAACATGCGAGTGTTTGCTGAATATGCATTTGTTCCCTGACTCACCCAACATCATCTAAGCACCCATTTGTGTCATATCGCATGCTCAGTGCTGGGAACACCAAGACAAATGAAGACACATGTCCTGCTTGGCTCTCTACCCCGTAGCCCACAGTATGGAAACACACAGGATCCCATTAGGAGCATACAGTCTAGCCAGAGACCGTAGCATAGGAAGTGATCTGGAGTCTCGGGGCTGCCTCATCCTCACCAACACAGTGCTTGGTGTGAGGGGGCCTCGAGACAATGCCTCTGTGCCCTGATGCATCCTGACGGTGGCCACGACTTCGGAGCCTTTCTCCCAAGCTGCATGGAACTCATGGTCTTCCCCCTATAGCTACATAAAGCTGTAGTTCAAGGAAGGCTGGCAAGGATCAGCCAGCTCCCTGGCAGGAGAAGCAAGAACTAATCCAGGTCCCTGTGTCTCCTCTCCACCCCACTACGCAGAGGAAGAAGGAAACCCCACCCATTCCCCACACAGCTTCAACTCCACTGCAGGCTCCTCTGAAAGCACTGTCAATAACACTCTCAGGACCCTCCTTCCAGCCTGGGCCAAGTGTGGGACAAGAGGCCAAGGAGCAAAATATTTGTTTAATTCAGACAGTGGCAAGATGAACCTGCCATGAAATGGGGCTGGAGGTGGAGAAGACGGTCTTCCGGGAGTTCAGTGTACAGAAACAAGTTTTAGGTTCATCAGAACACATAATCCCCAACAAAAGGCAGAGTCTGAGGGAAAATACCAGGTGCTAAGCAAACCGTGAAGCAGGTGCCTGACCCCTCTGTGAATCAGAGATGGCTTCCTCCGCAGGGCACTGCCTGAGTCTTCCTTGCCTGGGTGGCCCAAGGGCGCCCCTGCCCCAACCCCTTCTCCTTAGACCCCCATGGGAACACAGCTCCTGGGGCACACAAGGGCTACCAGGACCTCCTTATTCTGGTTTCTCGATTCTGGAAGACAACAAAGTTCAGGGCAATGGGAGGAGCAGTCTGCCCGCTAAAACCTCCATCCACCCTTTGCCACTCTCTTCCTCTGTCTGAGAATATGGAAGGCGGGGGCACAAGACAGAACATTCAGGAGCAAAATCAAGATTCACACAAAACACGGATGTATAGAGTCACAGGGAAACCTTGGAATCATCTTGTGGAATCATCATTTGGTAAACTGGAGCTTTATAGAATAAATCCATTTAAAGCGAGACAGTTGTATGTAGTCCAGGCTGGCCTTGAACTTGATAGGTAGTTTTCTATGACCTTTGAACTCCTGATAATCCCACCTCCACAGGGACGTGGGATGTGCTGGGATAATAGGCAAGTACCACCACATCTGGTTTATAGGGTGCTGGATATTGAACCCAGGTCTTCATGAATGTTAGGTAAGTATTCTACCAACAGAGCTACAATACCAGTTCTAACTTGAGGAGGTGTCCACAATTGTTCCTCTCCTCTCCTTCCTTCATCCTTCCTAAGGTAGTAGTAAGTACAGGGTCAGATGTGGAGGGAAGAAGGCATTTCCGTTTTTTCTTACGCCCTAAGCTTTGCCTCCACTGTTAATACCAAGAGAACAGTCCCCCACCTCCCTGCTGGCCTTTAGATACCAAGTTTACTCCGGGGGCTTCCTCTTCCACGTCATACAGGCCACAGCAGCTGAAGCAGTGGAAATATCTAAACCAGTGGTTCTCAACCTTCCTAAGGTTGTGACCCTTTAATTCAGTTCCTCATATTGCAGTGACCCCCAACCACAAAATTTTCATTGCTACTTCATAACTGTTATTTTGCTATTATGAATATAAATATACAGGATATCTGATGTGACCCCTAGGGGTCACACCCCACAAACTGAGAACCCCTGATCTAAACTAACAGCCGTTTGTTCAGCACTTACAAGATTCTAAATGCTCAATGAACTCCCCAAAATCTCCATGGGGCTGGTATTTTTTTTTCTTTTTTTGGTTTTTTGAGACAGGGCTTCTCTGTAGCTTTGGTGCCTGTCCTGGAACTAGCCCTTGTTGACCAGGCTGGCCTCGACCTCACAGAGATCCGCCTGCCTCTGCCTCCTGAGTGCTGGGATTAAAGGCGTGCACCACCACTGCCCGGCGGGGCTGGTATTTTTGGTGTTGAGTTTATGCACGGAGAATGAAGTGAAGGACACTGGTCAACACCCCCAAGCAGAGCAGGGCTGGGATTGGAGCTCACATTTGTCTAACTGCAAACAGACTACCAAGTAAGTACATAAGGCCTGAATTTATCCTCAAAAGGGGGTTACCTCTGCATTTGGGAGATGAGCAGAGCTTCTCTAGGCCGTTGGACCGATGGGGCTGCTCATCACAGCAGCTGGCCTAGCCTGACTAATATCTGCAGCCAATCGAGCTCCAGATAGACTCTGAGGTGCCTGCTAGCTCAATGTTTTTATGACCACAGCACACATCACAGACGAGACACCATAATCCGGTCCGTGAGGAATCAATGCCTGTGACAGAGTAGGAGAGACCAAGAAACACAAGCAGCAACACAAGGAAAGCCATGGAAAGCCCACTGACCTGGAAGAAGCAGGGCGGCCCAGAAGCCATGTTGCCCATGTTGCCAGTCAGCCGTCAGTTCTCTACAGGGGAGCAGTGTGGAGCAACTGAAGAGTATAGTGTGGGGGAACAGAAGCTGACTTAAGCTAAGACCCCAGCAAATATTTCCTATTCCAGTCAGCTGTAGCAGACAAACCACCCTAATATATGCGTAATAGCTTTAAATCAATCGTTTCATCTGAAATTGTTTTGTTCTGAAACCAAGAACTCTCAGAGAAATCAGCTGAGTAGTTTGTCTCTGATCTGTGTAAGCGGGAGTTAGAGGATGCAGTTCCGCTGGTTTCTTCCCTACCCTCTCCCCCATGCTCACTGCACTTCCTCTGCCGTTCTCCTGTCCATGTCCTGCTCATACAGCATCCCTCCTTCCAGGCTCTCTCCGGGGGCTGGGATCTTGGACTTACTCATCGTGGCCTCAAAGCAGTCAGATACCCTGGAAGGTCACTGTTTTCCCAAGAGCAGGTATTCTGTTAGACAGAGAAGCACCAAGGTTTCTTGCTACTTGGCCTCAGAAGTCGTAACAAGTTCCTCTGCCGCATTTCACTCCTTCAGAGCACTTCACAGCTAGCTTTGACTCAAAAGGGACTAGGTCAAAGCATGAACAACAGGAGCTGCCCTCAGCTTCTGAGGTCCACCTATGGGTATCTGTGGAGACCAAATGCCATGCTATTACCTACCAACACCTGAAGACATCAATGTCCTTCAGGATCACCAGCAGGTATAGAGCCAAAAAAAAGAAAACCTACCAGTTCTGTCCACAGGGAGAGCTCCACATGAGACTCAGGATACCTGCTACAGCAAATGCTCATGCAGGCCTAGGATGAAAAGAGGGGCTGACGAAGGAAATGAAGAATGGCCCTCTGGGAGGTGGCACTCCTAATCAGGTGAACTAACCTGCAAGGGATGGGGAGGAGGGAGGTTGGAGGGGAAGGCTTACGTCACCCAAGGCCATGCAAGGCCACCTAACTTCTACCACATCTGGACCTTCCTGAACTGTGTGCTATGTTATCATCATCAGGTCTCCCAGCAACAGGAATGTAGCTTATATCTGGGTACTCCGCAACCCTGGCCACAGCTCCAGAGAGACGCTGATAAGCCACTGCTGGGTGAGGAGCTACCCAACGCCTCAGGGCTGAAAAGAGGCAATGAAAGGGAGCCTTGTTTGTTCTGCCTTCACTTGTCCATCTCACGCAGCGCACAGAAGCCTGGCAACGGCCTGCCAGGCCATCCTGACTATCGGGCCTGGGATGGGGACAGCCACGGCCTGGATGAGAAGGGCCTGGTCTCCAACAGTTACTTCCCTTCCACACACAGGATGCTCTTCTGGCAAACACCTGGGACAGCAGGGGCTGTGGGTGGCAGCTGGAAATAGTAGAGCTGGCAGCAGAGCCTCTTCTAAATCCTCAGGGTCCTGTTATCCTTGCCCGTGGGACATAGGGACGCACCTGGCTGGCATGTGTACATGAGGCCTCCTCAAAGCTTGTGCTTAAAGTCAATGGAAGTGAGGAAACCTCCTATGCCAGGGCATGAGCATTGTGCTCAGAAATCATGGAAATAGCTGATGAGGGGCTAGGCTTGGAAGGTGGCTCCAACCACACCGCACCACCCCAACCACCCATCTGGCCACTCCTTCCCCAACACTTTTCTGAATCCCAAGCTCTTGGTGCTCCTCTTACTTATTTTGCAGAAAGTATTCCAGGCAGTACATACACTGTGAGTTTATTGTACTAACCCAGCTCGGTGCTTGCAAAAACAGGCATATACGGGTTGTGTACTGCACAGCTCCAGGGGAGCTGCTCATGACTACAACGTGAGTGAGACCCCTGCAACCATGCCATGTGGCCAGTGACACTACCAGAAAAGAAATATATCATGTGACCCACATCCCCCGGAAAAGGAGAGTCTTGTTTGTAAAGATCTGCTGTCTGACCACTCCATCTCCCACCTCTAAATATTCTACCCACAGGCGTTGGCATACAGAAGGTCATGACACCCAACTATCTAGAAAGAGATCCAGACAGAGATACAATAATTTATTTCCAGGCTAAGGAGGTACAGAGGACAGGGAATGATCCTTCCAAGGCAAGCGGAACCACACCCTCTGAGGGGTTTCCTGACACTGCCCTGTCCTGCGACTTCATTTCAATAAGCCAAGGGACGCAGATCCATTTATTTCACTTTCGTGGCTTCTCTTCCATTACTAACAGTCTCAGAGTTTGAAGGAGAGGCCAGTGAAATTGGTCAGCAGGTGAAGGCTTCCGCTGCCAAAGCCTGCCACTGTGAGTTCAATTCCCAGAACACGACCGACGGAAGAACAGAATGGAGTTTGAGGGAGAGTCAGGCAGCACATAGAGATGAGGGAGTCGTAGCAGCATTCCACTTCAGGATCTGTAACTCTGTGGCTTAACATAAGACTTGGCCCATGAGTGTACAACTTCTCTGCTTCTCCATGCTCTCTTGTGTGTGTGCACGTGCATATACATACAGTTACACACTCACAGATACCTCTCATGCTTTGTGTGAGTATTTGGGATATGCACATGGTATATGTGCATGCATGTGTGTACTTGGGTGCTTGTCTGTCAGTTGGCCACAGAGATCAGCAGCCAAACGTCTCCCTCAATCACTTCTCCATCTTACTTTGTGAGCCGGAGTCTCTCACAGCTTCAGCTAGCATTGTTGACCAGTGAGCTCTAGGGATCTGCCTGTCTCGGCCTCCCCAGCACTGGGGTTACAGATAGTGTTGCCATACCGAGTTTTCACATGGATGCTGGGGTTCCAAACCCAAGTCCTAACGCTTGAATAGAAGAACTTTAGTACCTGAGCCATCTCCCACAACTTCTAGCTTAAGCTTTTAAAAACATTTTTTAATTCTGTATATTACACTTAGTCCATTTGAAAGACACATTATTAAATAGACGGATAATGCTCAGAACACACACCAATATTTATATTGTGATTCCATATACCCCCAACACAGGGACTGACATGTGTGCCATGCTTTAAAAAACACAACCATGCATTCTATGATGTAAATCTTACCGCCAGCCCTGAGGTGAACCTGCACAACTGTATACAGTACAGCTGCCTAACAGGGGGTAGAGAAAGGGGAACACCCCATTTCCGACAAGATGGACTCAGGGAGTTTAAGAGATCTGGTCAACACTTCAGATCCATTTCAATCCTGGTACTATCTGGAGATTAATGAATACCTGAGAATGAAGAGGAAAGGATACAAGAGAATGTTCCAAAAAGAATCATTGGGCTCTGAAGCAAATGGCCAACAAAGTGTATGAACCAATGGAAGGCCTTGCTATAAATGAATTATTTCATTCTGGGGACACAGTGCCATGGTAAGGTGCTTCCCTAGTATGCGCAAGGCCCTAGGGTCCATCTACAATACTGCAAAGAAATTCTATATATCTCACGTTGATCATGTGTGTGCATGTGTGTATGTGTGTGAGAGAGAGAATTCTATCTGAGGTAGAAGAAAGATACAGGTAAACAGCCACTGGGGAGAACAAGCAGCAACATCTCACTCCCTGGTTTCTGTTTTCACCATTAAAATCATTTCCAGGCCCTGCCTGGCATTTAAATAGCATCACCCCTGGAGATGGCTGCTTTGGTTTCATTACAGTCTGTGTTCGCAGAGCACAAATAGAAACCTTCATGGATTTATTAGTTTCCCTGCAGCTCAGGAGAGATTTGCATGCTAGCATTTCAGCCACGACTTAAAGGAGGAATCAGTTAAAAACAAGGTGCTCACACAGCCATGATACTGGGAAAAGGAAAAAGAAAATCTCTGTCATATCTGCCTCCTGCCCATGAACCAAGTAGTGCATTCTGCAGTCGTAGTCTCTGTTGTCTAAATGTTTAAGTTCATTCTGTAAGAACTACTTACTTGGAGGGTTCTTCCCCAAGAAGACCTAAACTCCAATACAGAAGGGTCTATGTGCAGGTGTAAGGGGTTTCGTTTCTCCTTGCTCTCATTTGTTTCTGTTCATTTGTTTGGTCTGGGCTGTAGGATGACTGGTATGCTGAGCAACCCCATAAGCAGCCAGGGACTCTGGAAATTTGTAAACTCTTAACATCATTTATCTGTGACAAGTTAAAATTTAATACGTGGCCCTGGTAACATAATCAAATGGGTATTATGTAATCTAGAAGAGCAGTTCCAGTAAGTCCCAATGCGCTGGCTGCTTATGGTTGGGGTGGGAATTTGTTTCAGAGAGTGCTTACATGTTGGGGTGGCCTCTCCCAATGCTCGCTCCTGTCACAGAGGCTTCAGAACCCAGCTTTCAGCAACTGGAAGGCTCCCCACAACAGCTCAGAGATGACCAGTCTGGCTCAGGACAGCCTTTTAAGACGGGTTGAGGGAAAACTTCAAAGTGAGTTGATTCCCGTGACCTTCTTTTCAATCAAACACTGCTAGCCTATAATTCCCATCTATTTATAGAGTATAATCTAAGATGACTTTGACTTTTCCTGACACCAAAAATCAAAATAAAACTTCAGTAGAAATGCAGCTATGTCACCAGAAGTAATAGCAGAGTCACGAAAGCTTAACTGAGTTTTTCCTTTTTTTCTTTTTATTTATTTTTCTCTCATACAGTATATCCCGACCATGGCCTCCCATCCCACCACCTCTCCCAGCCAAGCCCCCACACCTCCCTTCTCCCCCAGATCTGAATTTTTTTTCTAAATGAAAGTGTGATGTTATTTCCAATGTCCTCTGGTTAGAGTTTTTAAGGTTTATATTTTATTTTTTAATTATGTGTGAGTGTCTGGGGGTGGGCAGTGTGGGTATGTGCACTTAAGTGCAGGTGTCCACAGAAGCCAGAGTCTAAGGTCCCCTGAAGCTCCAGGTAGTTGCATGACATGGGTACTAGGAACCAAACTCAGTTCTCTTTTATAGCAGGGCATGCTTTCAGTCACTGAGCCGTCTTCTCAATCCCACCTCACAATGAAATTCTCAAGTCTCCCTCATCAAAGTCAACATTAAAGTTCTGGGAACATGTTAATCAAAGTCCACTTTTATGATTTTTAGTAAAGAAAAATCGGCTCCCTGGGTCCACTGCCTCAAATAATAGAATTCTTGAAAGGTAAAAACGATAGCTTTGAAATTGACTTAAGAAATGGCTTTTTGTACTAAAAAAAAAAAAAAATCATTAAATCAAGAACAATTCT
This sequence comes from Ondatra zibethicus, assembly GCA_004026605.1. Lineage (NCBI taxonomy): Eukaryota > Metazoa > Chordata > Mammalia > Rodentia > Cricetidae > Ondatra > Ondatra zibethicus. Next base: position 88,600 of record PVIU01004666.1, read on the forward strand.
ATTTGAGAAGACCAAGACACAGACAATGCCTTGTCTGAGACACTGTAGCTGTCCTATGTCATGTGTCAAAGTCAAACTCCTAAGAGCCCTTAACTCTCTTCTGAGAGCAGAGGTGGGCTGGAGATGCCACTCACTAGTAAAGAACTTGACTGGCTTAGCGCAAGGCCTTAAGCTGAATGCCACGACTACAAAAATACACTAAGCGCAAACACCAGTACAAACAGACGCTGGACAGAAGGAGGGTGCCAGTTGAGTTCATTCTGCAGCTAGCAGTGTAGATCCCACCCAGCGAGGCCAGAGACATCTCAAGGGCCTGAATGCCCACAGGAAGAATATGAGCAGCCTATTGTTGTAGGATATTACTTTAATTGGGTAAACATGTGCTACATTTGTTTATGCTGCATTTGTTCAGTGATGTAAAGATGTGTTGCTTTGACACTGATTGGTCTAATAAAAAGCTGAACAACCAATAGCTAGGGAGTATAGGGATAGATGGGCCTGTGGGGCAAAGAGAACAAATAGGAAGAGGAATCTAGGTTTGAGAGAGAACTAGGGAGAAAAAGAGGGAGACACCCAAGGCCTGCCAGGCACCTGCCAGACAGACAGACAGACACAGAGTAGGACATACAGAATGAAAAAAGGTTAAAAAACCCTGAGGCAAAATGTTGATGAAGAGAAACAGGTTAAATTAAGCTATAAGAGCTGGCAAGAAACAAGCCTAAGCTAGGGCCGAGCATTCATAACTAATAATAAATCTACATGTCATGACTTGGGAGCTGATTGGAGGCCCAAAAGAAAGACTTGTTATAGCCTATGGCCAAATGGGATTACAAAAAAAAAAAAAAAAAAAGCAGGGGAGAGGGAAGGAGGAAGGAAGTAAACAGACAAAGGACAATATTGGTCACCTCAAAGGGCAAGCATGATTTGGAGGGACTTCTTTCTCCTTTGTTAAAAAAGTGTGTGTGTGTGTGTGTGTGTGTGTGTGTGTGTGTGTGTGTGTGTGTGTGTGTGTGTGTGTGTGTGTGTTCAGTGCTGGGAATCAAACTAGGAACCTCCGCATGTTAGGCAAGTGCTTCCCCACAGATTTATGGCCCCGGGCCCTGTGTAGACATTGTCTCTCAGTCCAGACTAGCCTTGAAATCAAGATTGTTTTGCCGTACCCTACCAAATGTTGGAATTACAAAAACAATTATTAAAAATAAATAATATATCGTTTGACCTTCTTGGGGCTGGAGAGATGACTCAGCAGTCAAGAGCATTGGCTTCTCTTCCAGATGATCCAGGTTTGATTCCCAGAACCCACATAGCTGCTTACAATCATCTGTAACTAGAGTTCCAGGGAGATCCAACGTCTTCTTCTGGCCTTCAGAGGCCCTGCATGAATGCATTGACAGAAACATGCATGCAGGCAAAACACCCATGTATAAAATAATAAAACAAAATAAATGTTAAAGTCTACCTTCTTAATTGTTTCTCAGTGTGAAATTGAGTAGTGACAAACATATTCGCAAACTATCTTCAAAACTTTTCATCTGCAAAACTGAAATGCTACACCCATTAAATGACTGGTGGATCACCCAATGCTGAGGAACCTCGAGTATGCGTCTCTAAGTTTGGCTCTCCTAGGTGGCTCAGAGGAGCTGAGTCCCATCTTCCATGTCTAGGTTACATCATTTAGCTGCATGTACTGGAGGGCTGCCACATGAGGGAGGCCCTCTCTCTTCCTGCCGGACCACAGCCTAGTGAGTGCCCACGCTGTGTGCCCACGCTGCATCTGATTCCTCCTCTTATCTTCTAGTCGATTCTGGGTGCTTGTCACTTTAGACTGTTATGGGTAATACAGCTCTCAACGTGAGCACACAGGTCATTCAGGCCCTTGTTCTTAAGTTATGAGGCACAGAACCAGAAAGGGAAACATTGAATCATGATAGTTAATTTTTAATTTTGTAAAACCCTTTCATGATAGCTTCCCAGGGGTTCCAACTCCTCTCCAACCTCTCCAACATGTGTGATCTTTCTGGATATTTTTTTACAGAACTTATCCCAGTGGATGTGAAGTGTCCTTTTTTAAAAAATATCTCTGTCTGGCCTACATTTTCTACAATGAACATACAGTACTCAAGATTAAGGACAAAAATGTAAAACACTGAAGTCAAAAAATAAATCTTATGAGGAAAATAGGTTGCAAGTGAATATAAGAAATGGATTTCTTTTTAAAGAGCAAGGCAAACTGTTGAGTTCTCCTGTGAGTTTGGTGAGAGACATCATTCCCGCACACCTTAAGAATCACCTGCGCCCAACTGTGGCTTCCAAAATTCACATGAATAGTGCCTGTAATTCACAGGCACTAACACAGCTCCTCTAGCACTGGGAAGGAAGCGCTGCCTGGTGCGCAAGAGAGGAAAAAGGGGAGCTACTGCTGGCCCACAGTGACCATCAAAATCCCCAGCTGCTGGATAAGCTCTGTGGCTTCCAAATCTTTCCCCCAGCCCCTGGGACAACGTCTTTGAATTGTCAGCTGAATATCCCTGGATGCCATTATTCTCCCTGTCAGAGTTCCCAAAGCCTCAGACAAAGAAGTAAGAAGGACAGCGGAAAGCCTGGAGAAGCGTATGAATTTAAGGGCGCTTGCTGCTCTTCCACGGGGACCCACATTGATTTCCCAGTCACAGCCAGTGGCTGACAACTGCTTCTAATTCCAGCTCCAGGCCATCTAATGACCTCTTCTGGCTACTGAAGGTACCCACATGAACGTGAGGATATCCACACAGAGACACTTCATTTACAAATGAAATAAATCTTTAAAAAATAAAAATAAAAGATCACTGCAGCCAATAGCCCCCAAAGAGCAGTCCTGTTCTCACAGACTAGGATAACAATGGAACAGAAACAACCCCATGAAGCCCAGTGCTCTTAATGTCAGGCCACAGTGGCCATGGGGGTCACAGAGGTTACCGGGCCTACAAGACCCAGCTAACTGACCAAAAATCTGTGAAACCCTACACTGTTGCAGAGATGGCATTTCTTTGTCCAGTGGTTTCCTACTGGCCTGCTCCACTCCTTGGAGCTGAGATAACCTGAGCCGTTCAAATAGGGCAAGGTGAAAGGGCTAGAAGCAAACTCTGCCAGTTACCGGTAGATCCCACCTCCCGCTCCCTGAGGAGAAGCGTCACTGTTCTCTATGCCCTCCACATACCCGAACCTCTCCTGTGTGCTTCTGGGTTTGTTTCCTTCTTATCTCTTTTTCTAGCACATCTTTAATATTAATTTTTAGTTAGCATACAAAGAAATGGATTCCATATGACATTATTTTCATTCATATATTCCATTATACCTTACTTTATATTTGCTCTTCCTCAGTCTCCTCCCCTATTCTTCACCCTTGCTGGTCCCTTTCCTCCCTCTAAAGAGTTTCTACTTCTGCTTTTACAGTACACACACACACACACATATAAATATCCCTCTCTTGTTACACCTTATTTCTTTCCTTACACATTTTCTTTCCCTCTCATAATGCCATTTCTACATACACACACACACACACACACACACACACTTTATATTTAAATTCACATATGAGAAAGAACATGTGATGTCTGTCTTTGTTGGCCTACCTTATTTTACTCACCATAAGGATTTCTTGTTCTTCTCACATTTCTTGGGGGGCAGCAATAGATGGAAGCACAAGAGAAGGGGAGAAATAAGAAGCTGGATGGGAGTGGGACAATATTGGATTCTAAAGGATGGCTCTACTCAAGTGAGACCCAAAGAGCTTCATAATCTCTTCTGCCTCCTTTGGGCTCAAAAACCAATGCCTGGAAAGCAGAGTCCAGCCCCGGCTTCTTAGCAAAAGATTCACACCCTATATCTGGATTCCTGGCATCACCCCAAAGTCACTTCAGCCCTTGGCTGAGTCTGAGGCTAACTTACAAAGGAAACCAAGCCTTGGAAAATCAAACCTTTAACAGTGACAGGCATGAGCCATCCATTGACATAGGAATGGCTTTGAGACTGGGGGCGGAGCTCAGTTGGTAGCGAGCTTACCCAGCATGTGTTCAAGCCCAAACACTTCATAAACCAAGCATTGTGGGGCAGTCCGTAATTCCAGGACTGAGGAGATAAAGGCAAATCAGAAGTTTGAGGTCATCCTTAGCTACACAGTGTTAGGGACCAGAATGGGCTATGTGAGATTTCATCTATTAAAATAAAAAAAGGAAAAGGACTTTAGGGCCCATGGAGAACTAAAACAAACAAACAAAAAAGACTCCAGCAACAGCTTGCAGCAGACTAAACTGATCTGCAAGGGCAGAACCATCGGGCAGATGGAGACTAGGTGCTTCCAAAGAACACTGAGTGGGAAGCGGAAAGCAGGGAACCTCACTGTCTCAGGAGAAGCGGGGACAGAGAGGGCAAGTTGCCCACATGGAAGCAGCATAGGTAGGGTCCTTTGACATCTCCACAGCATGGGTGATATCCATATACCACCCAATTTTCTGTCATCCAGGCTTGCACTTAGGGCTTAAAATTTACTATTCAGGACTTGTTCTGGGTGTTGGGACACCAGAATGGATCACAAGCAAAGAAAATGAGAAAATTCTTTCTAGGTCCAATAGAACGTGGGCAGTGGTGGTCGCAGGAGATCATGAGCACACTAGTCTCTCCGCAGGAGGGACAGAAAAGCTCCAGGACTTGGGAAGACCTTAAAACCCTCACCACCATAAGCTGTGGCTTTACTTGCTCCTGAAAGTGCTAAGTCAAGTCCCTGTTTGTTCAGAATCCACTGCACCTGGGCCCCCAAGAAAACCAGGTAGGAAGGCCAAAGAAACAGCATGAAGAAAGAAAAGAGGAGTTGGAATTGGTGACATACACCAGTGATGACAGGACTCAGGAAGCTGAGGCAGGAGGATCATGAATTCATGGCCAATGTGGCTACATAGTGAGACAGTCTCAGAAAAAAACACACACGCATACACACACACACACACACGCACGCACGCACACACACACACACACACTCACTCACTCACCAAAAACAAAACAAAACAAAAAATGGAAAGGAAGGTTAAAAGCATGGCTAAAGTAGTAGAGCATTTACCCACCACGCTCGAGGCTCTAGGTTCTATTCCCAGTGATACAAAAGCAAAAAAGAAATAAGAGAGTAAATGAGATTTTTTTTTTAAATTTCAACTTTGGCCACGTGCAGAAGCATTAGTCACACAGGTAATGAGATCGTACAGGAAGATGATTCCCAGGCTCGGTTTGAAGACGTTAAGTATATGTATTCTGGCCCTAGAGTGCCAATTACATTTCCAAATTGGCAATTAGGCATAATGTCCCAAAGACAATTACCAAATAATGCCAAACACAATGCAAATTCTATCTGAACGAGAGCATTCTTTTGAAACTGTTCTTCTGCCCCTCCCCCAACTCATCCCCCTCACACACAACTGCCCCGAGCGAACTAAATTTTTGTCCCCCGCCAGTTAGGACACCATGGTGGTGGGAATAATTAAAACCTAGACTAAATCAAGCAACTCATAATTTCCTCACCAAAGCTTGTCACCAAATCAAGCCCATGTCTTCCTCTCAGAGCTTCTCAACAGTCTGATAAATGGCACCACAAAGTAGAAGGGAGGACTAGGGGGACAGCTCAGCCAGCAAAGTGTTTGTCGCGCAAACATGAGGGCCTGGGTTGATCCCTGGGACCCATGTAAAAAGCTAGGCTGGTGTGTGCTTGTAATCCTACTGCTGAGAGGGTGAGCTATGCTTAGTAGGGCTAACTGGCCACCCAGCCTAGAGCACTCTGGGAACTCAGGCCAGTGAGAGAGACTGCCTCAATCAAAACTAGGTGGAGCTGATGAGGTGTCCCATCTAGAAGTGTTTGCTGAGCAAGCCTGACAACCTGAGTGTAATCCCTGGAACCCACACAAAGGTAGACAGAAAACTGAGTCCTGAACATCGTCCATTGACCTCCACATATGTGCCACAGCATGCACACACAACAATAAATAAATTTTTAAAAAGGTGGATAATGACTAAGGAATGACACCCACAATTGTCCTCTGACCGTACAAACACACGCACAGAGAGAGAGAGAGAGAGAGAGAGAGAGAGAGGAATCCACACCCATCATAGTCCCCATCACCCTAAGTGTCTGTGTTTCTTTTTAGATAACTCAGCTCCTGCCATCAATGAATCTGCAGACAGCTAAGGGGGGGGGGTCACTCACAGGTATCCACACCCCATAAGAAGGGACCTGGTTTTAGCTCCGCACATTCTGATAGTTCTGAGTCCCAATGGGCAAGAGATCAGAACCAGTTTTCATTATTTTTTTCCCTGGTGCCCAGCTCAGTTTCCAACACAGTAAATACATTGTGATAAAGGTAAAACCAAGAGCACTAACATTAACCAGATCTGAGGGCCTACAAGTACAGGGTCTTCCTTCCTGTGGCTTTCAGAGACTTGAGTAAAGTTCTTTCTGGGCTCCCCTCCTTTGGCAACGGAACAACATAAAAAGCACATCTCCAGGAAAGGCCCCAACAGTCGGAGCTGTGAAAACCCGTGTGATGGTGAGAAAGAGAGCTACTTTCCCTGTTGTCTGCTGGGAGTCTTGAGAGGTACAAGGGAGGATAGCACTCCCTCCCCTGTCAGAGCCTTTTAAAGTTGAGGCTTCTCTCACATTTGGTAAGGTCCACCCAGGTCCCTGTGGAAAATCAGCCCACTTCAACCCTTCCTGAAAGATAGCCCACAGCTGGCCTCCTGAACCGCCCCACACCAGGCAGCCCTAGCTGGGGCCTTAATTTTGCAAGATGGTGGTTTGGCTAACTCACTACCCTGGACTTTGGGAAGCCACACCCCTCACAGTGTGACCAACTAGTAAGAAGAAGAATCCACACATTGGCTGGTTACTGGCAGGCTACACCCTGTAAACTACAGATTGCCACCCTGGCTGCTACAAGCCAGCCCCAAAGCCACAGTGCCTGTGGACTCTTTGGGACAAAGAGTCAGTTTTAACAGCCTGGTAGCAGCCTCGCTCTCCACCTCAAACATCTCATCTAATTCTCTCACCCCGGCTGTCTGGCATCAGCAGACCTTCCTCTTCTTGTCCATTCTGGCCCTTTCATGCCATAGGAGAGCTAGAAATGTCCATATTCCATTATAAATCCACGTTCAGAGACAGACAGCCTAGGCCCTTGCCATTCGCTCACATCGGCGTCTCTACAGCAGAACTTGCTTCTTAGAGAAAGGAGCTACCCAGGCCGTTCCCTGGGCCTTCTTTATCAGGCCGTGTCAGCAGCCCTCCAGGTGATTAGTATACACATAAAAGCTGAAGATGCCCTCCTCCAGCCTTTCAGACAGAAACCTGAGGCAACTGGCATTCCTCAGGCCTTCTTCCCACAAAGCTAAGCCTATGAGGGTGGGACCCTGAATTTCCTTCTCACAGAGCCCAAAGCCAAGAGCATACAGACTGGAGGCATCTGGAGGAGGGAGGTACTGTTGGTCTGCTCCTGCTGTGTATAGTGCTGGAATTTCAGAGGCTCTGCAGGAGACTGGCCTTACCTGACCCTTAAAGATTTCTCCACGAGTCTCAGAGTTCTCCATGATGCCCCAGAGCTATGGTGTCACTACACAAACACAATCCTTTCCCACAAACCAAAAAGGAGTTTCTCTAGAGGCTCCACAGCTCTGAAGTCCTGAGGAAGCACTGTTGGCTGCTGTGATTCACAGATTAGCACAGCCATGACCACCGAGAGCCAGGGAACCACTGCTACCCACTTTGGGAAGGAGACCCCGGCACTGTAATCCAAAGCTATCTTGACTGCTTCAAAGACAGAGACAGAGAAAAAGAGAGAGAGAGAGAGAGAGAGAGAGAAGCAGGGGGCACAGTAAGCAAGGGAGTCCCAAAGCAAGCACTTCCAGCTGCAAGGAACCTATTAAATACCCCAACCCAAAGAGCACAGTAGCAAGGCAAAAAGTGGGACACAGTTAGCCTGACCTCCCTTCTCTCTCAGGCCAAATTTCAGGGTATCTCTTCCTTTCCTCCAGAAGCAGCGACAGCAGGCCAAGGCTTGCTATAAAATCATGGACCCCCATCATCTCGGAACACTGTGCAGTGAGGCTAATGGAAGAACCACAGGGCTGTGTTCTATTACAAGCCTCAATGTGAGGAGGAAACTGAGGCACATGGTACTGCAGTCCTTGCCAAGGTCATAGGCTGACTCTTGGTCACTACACAGCAGAATGGAAACCTGAGAAAGGCTGCTCAAAGTAAGGGCAAGTTCCCTACCAGCAGGACCCCTGCAAGCCTGTGATGAGATCCCCCAAGGAGAGACTCAGCCAGGGCCGCACTACCAATCTCTCCCAAGGTAACTTCAAGGGCAAGGGCCAGAACACACTTTGGGAAATCCTGCTGAAGAGGCTGCCAAGGAAAATCTGGCCTGGGTACACAGCAGCATCCTGTGTGTGTGACCACAACATCGGGTCGGGGATAGAGGAGGGACACAGAGGGACACGGACAGACAGGTAAGTCTGTGAACTCTGACCTGAGTTACCATGGAATCTGCCCCTCCGCAAGGAGGTATTGCTAGACAGTTACATCTCCAGCTGACTGTTACAATGTTTCGCTCTGCCAGCCCTACATCTCTGATACACCAGCACCATCAGTGCCTACCCACAACACCCGCCATCATCAACAACAGAACCATACAGTCATGGCATCCCCCCCAGATCCTTTCTCAGCTACCAGATCCCAATCGCTCTAACTTGCAGTGACCCAAAGCCCTAATCTCAGGGTGACTTTGGACAGGTTATTTGATTCATGCTGTCAAGTCTGGAAGCTCCTTGGACTCCAAAACTTCTTCTGTTCTAGACTGTGCCCTTCTGCAGCTTTTGTTCAACAAATCAGAGAAAACAGCTTCTCACTTGGTGGAGCTGTAGCAACTCCCACTTCCAAGAGGCCTGCTAGTTTCTGGTGTTCCTTGGGTACTATGTACACCTGTTATAGGTACTTCCTATAGAAATTCTACAAAGTTTAAGTGCCAATGGGTTCCTCTGGCGGATGAGGAAATAAGGCTAGACTTTACTGTCAGCCAAAGATACACTCCTGAATGTGCGCGGCACCCTTTATTCTGCGTTTCACCCTTTATTCTCGTTTATCAACTGTAGAGTTTAGACTATCCATAAAATATAAATAAATAAACAAACAGTGTAGCAGTGGGGCTGGAGAGGTGACTCAGTAGTTAAGAGCACTTATTGCTCTTGTAGAAAACCCAGGTTTGGTTTCCAGCACGTGCGCGCATACACACATACACACACACACACACACACAATCGTCTGAATGTCCAATCTCAGAGGATCCAACACCTCTTCTAACCTCCACAGGCTCTGCATGCACCGGATGCATATACATATACTCAGGCACATACACACAAAACAAAATGTTTGTTTGTTTTTAATAAACAATGAGAACAAGCAGTCTGGACAAAGCCAGGTCAGGTCCCCTATGACTGGGGCCTGAGAACTTCTTCCTGGCCACCCCAAGTGATCTCACCACAAAAGAGTATATGAAGGTCATTGGTGCTGGCAGCCGCCAGGCCAAGAGGAAACCAAGCACTGGGGACAATCTGGAATTGAGAATTCCAGGGTGCTGAAGCCGCAGTTCTGATTAAACGCACTGGACCAGACCCCGGGTAATTACCAAACCATAATGGGAACTGATATTTATATTAGTCCCAAGCTTGTCAGAGAAATTGTGTTGTTTTCTCAGGCACAGCCATGGAGACAACACCTCAATAATTCACAATATGAAGACCACCCTTGATCGAGCCCAAGCTACTACAGAGATGCCAGCCCTGACTGAGACTATCAGTGAGCCTATGTCTGGCCACATGCAGGTCCTGCAGCAAACCAGATACCTAGCCACAAGTGGCCTGTTTCTCCAGAAGATATTTAAGGAGAAGTAGACCATATGCTAGAAGATGAATAAATCAAGAGAACAATGATGCATATATGATCGGCAGCCAGATTCCAAAAGGATCTGGGGAATTGCAAAGCCCACTGAACTAAAATCTTCCCCCACAATTCCTTTCTCCTCCCATTCTCCTGTGTGGAACCCCAAATCAGGGAGCAGATTTGGGTTTCAACCCTCAAATCTCACAGGGATCAGAGAAGTTAAATGGCTTATCTAGGCTGCCTGAATAACTCTCATGTTCAACCACAATCCAGGACTGGATTGAACCAGTACATGGCCAAATGACCAGTACTCGCTGACATGCTGAAGGGAAGCAATAAAAAGCTCAGAAAAGCACAATTCTGGCAAGACTGTGTCCCCCTTCTAAACAGAGGTGGAGAGGTTTGCTGCTATTATTTTGTTTCACTCTTAGACTGTTTGAGACAGAATATGGCTATGCAGTTCGAGCTGATTTAAACTCATGATCCTCCTGTCTCTGCCCTCGATTACTGGAATTACAGAAATATGCCACTTCAGATGTTCTTCCTTACTCCCCCACTCCCCCAAAAAAGTCCACAATCTATTTTTAAATGATGAAGCCATTAGCTATATGCTATTTGTAGGTCAAAGGTTCAAACGAGCAAAGGCCCCAAGATGTATGTTCACAGTCCTGGGATCCAATCAGCAAAAAACATGGTGCAGACCTGGAGACCAAATGCATAGGATTCCAAGCTCCTGCTGAAACATGTCTCCCTGGGAATTTCAGGTGCTGAGGAGACACCTTTCCCAGAGCTCTAGCTCCTAGAGAAGCACGCTGGGTCTGGGTGAGGGTAGGGATGGACAAATAGGCCTGAGGGTGAGTAGAAAGAAGTTTCTGTGGAAAAGGTTTGCTTGGGGAAAATATCAGTACAAATGTTCTAAACTTGAGCTGAATTCTTTATTCTGCACTAAGTCTTGACAAAATGACCAGATACTTGGAAAGCAAAGAGAGGGGAAAATGATTGCAAAATGAATGCAGAACCTAAAAAGTAGAAAGAAAAGCTTCCAAGAAACCTCACTTACCATTGTTAGATACAGTGAGTTGAGTGCATGCAATTTAATCAAACCAATCGAGAAGTGGGTATTAAGAGATATGGGCATGATTCTTAAAGAACTCATGATATCAAAAATAGCTTGATGCTATTTTGTTTTGGCCTTCAATCTTTCCAATAAACCCCAATTATCTCTCATTCCGGGTTGGTGGGGTTGATTCTGTATAGAAACTCTCAACTATGTGTACTCAGTTGGTCTTCAGGCTAAAAAAGTATGTAGACAAATACGTATTGCCTTTTAATTATCCTTGCACAAAACCTTTTTTTTTTTTGAAAAATACTGACAGAAACTACACTGGTCATTATTCAGGAAAGAGATTCTATATGTAAATTCTTTAAGGAGCATTTAATAACAGGCACTGTACTAGCGCTGGATAACCCTGGAGTAAAGAGATGACCGAAGCTGCATCAGGATATAAAACATATTCATTATGATCAAAATTGTTCACTTTCTGAAAAACAGGAGGTAGTTCTTAAAAATTCAAACTAAACCAATTCCATCTAGAAAATATTTGAGGTGCCTGCAGCTGTGGGCTACCGTACCCACTAAAACAGCTGTCTCAATATGAGGAGAAACTCTAGGGATGGGCTGGAGGTGGAGAAGAGAGACTGACTGATTAAGATTCTATGATCAGGCTGAAGTGATCTACTCTGGGTCTGGCTGTAGGAACCTTGCTTAATCTGAAGGCTTCTCTGGAAGGCCAGCAATCTTCCTCCTTGAAAAGGAAGGGGGAACCTCCATCACCAAGAAGGTGACTCCACCATTCGAGGCTTTCAGAGTAATGGGAAGAGAAAGCAAAGAAGGATGATTTTCCTTTTTCCTCCCTTATTCCAACACACCAGTATTTTCCAAAACACAAATGTGCTGCCACAAAACACAGCTGAGCCCAGCACCTACGGTGATGTAAAATTAATGACACAGAGTGCTTCAGCTGCCCTTGGGTTTCAGAGTCAGCCTATCCCATAGCCTAACTCCTCTCTCTCTCTCTCTCTCTCTCTCTCTCTCTCTCTCTCTCTCTCTCTCTCTCTCTCCTTAGCAGTCAGCAGGCTGCTACAAGTTGCTGGGTCCTGTGAAGTCTGAAGGGGTCCTGGGATTAACTTTACTATATCAGGTCTGAACATTTGGGGACCAAGATGAGAGACTGTCTTGCACAATTCCCCCTATACATCTCCTCCCTCCAAAAATGTAGGTGCTGTGAAGTCTTCTTGGATGAGAATTACTCTCAAAAAGGAGGCACCCAGTTCAGCTCCCTCTTTTTATTTCCAGTTCTTTCTTTTAGTCATTCTGTAGTTATCTCTCAAACACGGCCCACCCCCGGCCCCCACCTCCAGCCAGTGCTAGGTGGTGGGCAGGGACACCTCTAGGGATATGGCCACAACCCCAGGAGTCAGCCTAGCAACCATACAGCTAGTGAGTCCTGGTGCCGGTGGGCGTCTGTCCCTGGAATAGCTTAAGGCGACTTCCAGCCACATCAAATGCCAAGAAGGGGCTGCGCAAAGCCGCTCAGTCTGAGGCGGGCTGCCCTTGTGCTACAGCTTGGAACTGTTGACTACATTTGCGGGGACCCAAAGTGGGTGGCCTTGGAGAGGAGTGCAGAGGCAGCGAAAGTACTTGGGGTAGGGGAATGTTCTACAAAGAAAATGTAAAAGATGGAGTGGGCGGTGACATCAGACTTGCAACCATGCCACATTCATAAAGTGACTCTCCATGGGTTGACCCCCGTTCTGAAATGAGTCTTTCCAACTTTCTATTAACCCTTATGCCCCCACTTTCTCCAGCCACGTTACTCCCTCGGAATTCTCAAATGCAAGAGATTTTCTTCCTTGTCCAAAGGAACAAGGGCTTTGGAACCCTGTGAATTCATTTCCCCAACAAGCTCCTAGAGTATAGACGGATCTGCCCCTACTGGCCCACCGTGAAGAGCCTAGCCGCGGCCGGTGAGTGTACCGGGCACGCACCCAGGGTCTTCCAGTTTTCTCTGTGCCAACGAGGTCCCTTCTCCTCACTCCACAACACCATACCCAAGAGGCACGCAGCCACCAACAACACTATAATAAACAGGAAACTAAAGCGGGGGTCTGCGTCCTGGAGCGCACCAGCTGGGGTCAACTCCTCACCGCTGGCGCACAGATCATTGCCCCAATCCGAGGGCGCAGGGAGAAGGAAGGGAAGGGCAGACAGCGGGGACCAGGCAGGCAGGGACTGAAGGAGGCAAGATGCCGTGCGGAGCAAAGAGGTGGGCTGCAAGGGACGCGAAGAAACGGCGGGGCTGGCGCAGGGGGGCGGGCGACCGGGGCGCGCGTTACCTTCGTCTTGCCCCCGCAGTGGCAGCAAACGGTCCACAGGTACTTCAGCGTCCGCCAGAGCAAGATGATGAAGAGGCCCCCGAAGAAAGTCACCATGGAGGAGGCCAGGAAAGCCCACCACATGCGTTGGCCCCGGCTGTCGCACGGCACCTCCATGGTCACCGGGATGATGAGCGCATCCATCTTGGGCTCGTGGACCGAGGACGAGGAGGAAGAGGAGGAGGAAGAAGAAGAGGAGGAGGAAGAGGAGGACGCGTCTAGGCTGAGATGGTTCGCGTGGATATTGCTGCTCATTCTAAGACCGCTGCCTCCGCCGCCGCCGCCGCCGCCGCCGCCGCCGCTGCTGCCGCCGCCGCCGCCGCCACCGTTTGCCATAGCTAGCAACGGGCGGCCGGCGCAGGGGCTCGAGGGAGCTCCTCCCGCCGCCAGCGCCACCCCGAACACCCATCAACAGCCATGTTGCTGCTACTGCTGCCGCCGCCGCGGAACGCGGGGAGGGGGGGCGGGGAGGCGCCTGGGCTCGGGGCGCTGTGCGCGACCTGGCGGGGCGCGCGGAGATATATACAGCCAAGCGCGGCCGCCCGCCCTCCCCCGGGCCGCTGGCCCGCCCGGGGGGGAGGGGATGGGCGCGGGTGGCTCCCACTCCCGGACCCGGGCCCCGATCGCTCCTGGGGCTACGCGGAGCACCGAGAGCCCAGGGGGCGCCGCGGGTCCCCCGTGCCCGGGGTCTGTACCTCCCCGAGCTCTATGCGCGAGGTCCCGGCTGCCCTAGGCGCCGCCCGGCCCGCCTGGCGTGCGCCACGCGTGTGTGCTGCGCCTGGGCCCGGGGTCCCCCGCCCGTCCCCGAGCAGCTTCCGAGTGATGAGGCGACAGCTCGTTAGGATCGGAGAATCCGCGCTCTCCCGCCCGGGCGTGCCCGCGCCACCCTTCCTCCCCGGGGCTGCGCTCAGCTTCTGGATCGCCGCCTCCTATGCTCTTGGGGCCGCGGCAGGTTGGCTGCGGCCGGCTGCCTTGCCTCCTCTGCCCCCGAGCCGGTGCTCTGCCGGACCCCTCGAGTCGGGTCTCCACGACCCCGAGCCTCCTCGGACTCCGCTTGCTTCTTCCTCCTCTCCTCTTCTGGCTCCTCTTCGTCCCTGTCCTCGCAGCCGGAGCCTCTTCGGCGCGCGCCCCGCGCTCCCCGCAGCCGCCAGCAGTGGCAGCTGCAGCAACTGGAGCGGGCGCGGGCTCAAGCCGCCCGAAGCGGGAGGGGAGGAGGCTTACCGGGCTGACTCGCCACGGCTTGGGGCTGAGTAGGGGCTGCAGGCTATTTGGAGGTGGCCAGAAACGCGACCCCCTCCCCCCAACACACACCTTCCAGGACGCAGGGTATAGCGCCCCCAGCTCAGGTGCAGGACTTAGTACGTGTTGCGCCCCCACCTAGGCTCAGTGGGGTACCCCAAGGGGAAAACCTTCAGGTGCCCCCTGCTAGGCCGGTTTTCCCAAAGGAGCTCCTAATGGGGAGGGGAGGAGTGGCCGGCTGCCAACTTGATTCCTCAAGCTTATTGTACCAAGATCCTCAGGCTTGGAGACTGAGGAAGACCCTAGCCAGGATAGGTATGCCATTTGACTTAGAGCTTGCTCGCTCTTCAGTTTCCTAGGTGCCCCAGTGTGCATGGCCGATAGACAGGGCCATCTGAAAGTCTGTTGGTGGTCTATGACCTCTGACAGCAGCAGGTGGGTTTTTGTTGGTTTTGTTTTGTTTTTCCTCCCGTTTCCTTACTAAGCAACGCAGGATTGCCTGAGAGAGCTGACAAGTATAACAGCAATCTGGCTGTTGGTGTGGCACACGACTGAATGGACAGTGGGGTTCCTCAAAGGGTCTCTTCCCTGCTCTTTAGGCTCCCGTGGGAAGAGCAGCGGGATGGCGGCGACTCTGTATTCAGGCATGCCTCTCTACACTTCTGCTTTCCCTTTTTCTACCCTCTAAGGGGAAATCCAGGTTTGCTCAACAACCCCTGTCCCCCACCGTCCCGGAGTCCCCCTTTAGATGCATACAGAAACTTCCTCCCTCTAGCCATTTCTTCTCCAGGCTACCAGCTGGACCACAACTTTTTCCTGTGCTAATTAAAATGAAGATGATCACTCTCCCCTCAGTGCCCATAGTGATTTCCCCAAAGTTTACAGCTCATTAGTTAGAGCCTAATTGGAATGCTCAGGTTCCTTTCAACTCTTCCTATGGTTAATTGGCCCAAGTGAGCCTCCTTACCTGAACAAGCTGTCTCTGCCTAAGTCAGTGGTCAGCCACAACACCCTGGCCTTAGGATGCAGAAGAGGGGCCAGCAGAGGTCAAACCTGGCAGACACTGAAGATCTTTGAGTCTGGAATTGTTTGGTACATTCCTTGGGCTTAGTGTATGTGTAACTTAGAAAAGACATAAGGCCTAAGTCATGGGGGGGGGGCAGAATGGAGTTAGATAAAAGCTCTTGAGCGTGTTACCCTGAACCTGGTAACCGCTCACCCCTGAAAGAACAGTATGTAAAGAAGGGGTGACAAAAATGGCTAGCTGGTAAAGCTGCTTGCCTCCGAACCTGACCACCTGAGCTCTTTCCCTCAAACTCACAAGGGAATAAACTGACTCCCGTTAGTTGCTCTCTGAGTACCATGTGTGTGCCATGATGCACACCTGTGTTCACACGTATGTGAGCACACACGGGTAAATAATTTGTGTTTTAAAGAAGAGAGCTACAGATGGTAATTTTCAGAAAGAGAAATTGCCTCAGTCTCCCCTTAAATCACCCAGTGGTGCGTCCAGCGTCGTACTTTGAGCTGAGAAGCTGCGGCGCAATTCCCATGCATGCAACGGCCCTGGGTCTTTTCCAGCATAGGGCTGGGATAGTGGGACTTCAAAAGGCTGCGTAGAGGTGCACCTGACAGTAGCACTGAGGTTCCTAATAAGGCCTTCTCAACAGCTGCCTTTGTGTCTTAACACATGCCAAGAGTTAGGGGCTTTCCTTAAGTCCAAGATTTAATATTGAAAAATAAGACATCTATAACATAACTCAGCAAGGGACAGATCTTGTCCTGCCCCCTCGTGAGTCAGGAAGCCTTCAGAATGTATTCCCACAGTAGCAAAAATTGAAACTTTGCAACCAATGGACCCTTTAGATTCTTCACAGCCAATACCTATAACCTAAACCCCCTGAAACACCAATATCAAGGCTACTTACAGGAAGTTAGTGGCCACTTTGCCTTCTGTGCCCCCACCTGTGTTCCTGCTCCAGCAGCGCGTCATTGCCTCAGCATCCTTCTAGAGGGTGCTAGAAGGCAGCTGAGACACCACATCGCCCAGACTTCTTTCTGCTCTCTCACCTTCCCTAACTTTGCTGACTAAAGCTTTCAGCACCTCCAGTGTTGACCAAAACCTTAACTTGCTCAGATTTCATGAGAAGCCCTCACTGTCAAGTTCAATATCCTCCCATTCCTGTAATCACCTGTCCCTCACCATCTCCCTGAATAGCCTGGCTTTAGGCACAGAGTGAAAGTATTACCACCCACCAGGAGTAGATGTCATCCAGCCTTTGCCCAGCTCTCAGCAGCTACCATCATCATCCTCTCACCTAGCTTTTCCCATTTTGGAAGAGGCTCTTCCTAGGCAGGGAGGAACCTCACATTCCAAAGGAACCTTGGATATCATGCACTTACCCTATTCGTCTCTAAAACTGGAACAAAAACAGAAACCAGAGGCAGGAGGGAGGGCTTGGTGAGTGAATGGCTTGCTGCACAAGTCTGAGGACCAGAGTTCGGATCTGTAGCACCCACATAAAAGCCAGATATGGTGGTGTACACCTGTAATCCCAGTTCTGGGAGGTAGAGAGAGTTAAAGAACCCAGGGGTTGCTGGACAGGCAACAGGACCAAAAAAGAGGGGGAGGGGTTGAGCTCCAAATTCAGTGACTAGGACCCTGTCTCAAAACTGCAACCTCTGACCTCCAAGCACTTCTGCCTTGAGTGAGGACAACACACACACACACACACACACACACACACACACACACACACACACACACACACCACTCTGCTTACCTCAAAGGATTATCTGGAGGAATGAGAGAATGTGTAAGAAAATATATAGACTTTGATTATTTTGACTATGACACACACAGCTCCCAAGCTGGAGAAACTTGGGCCATATCTTACGGCCTCCATCCTTTGGCAACAATTGTGCTCTGTGAGAAGAGGCAGGGGGAGATCCCCCTGCCTCCATTTTGCTGTTCTGCACACTCACACAGCCCCTCAGAAAAAGGGCAGAAGCAGGACCATGCAGCTGTAGCAATCCCTGAGCTCTGCTGTCGCCTTTATCTGTCACCCAGAGAGCCTCAGTGACAGCCAGGCTCCCGAGGGGAAGAACCCATCCAGCCTGAGTAGGATCTGTCACCACACCCACACCCACCCATTGTCTTTTCACTCCCTCAATAACCTGGGAAATGGGAAGCTATAGGACTGTCTACTAATATCTCCAGAGCATCTCTGCCTACTGTGGGTGTGTCTATGGGCTGGGCATTGAGAATCATTGCACAAGAACTAAAAGCCAATATGAAAGTAGACACTTACAGTAGGGGCCATTTATTTGTCTGCAGATCTATTTAAAAGCTTCCCAGACTCTCGCAAATGCATGTGTCTATGTGTCTTGCACTTTCAGAGCAAGGTAGGGGTTTCAAATCTGTTAAGTATTCTAAGCTGGGCATTCCCAATGAACTTAAAAGACACGCACAAAACTAAGTATAAACACACAAACTAAAAAGCAGAATGATTAAAGTCCAATGAGAACGTGAAAGGATGTTTACAAAGATGTTGGCATGGTATCACAGTTAAGATCCACTGGACTTTCTTTTCTCCAGCCTAGATTCAGTCCTGATACTCTGCTTTAAAATAAATAAATAAATAGATAGATAGATAAATAAATATTTTAAAAAACCAATTCTTTGTGACTCAGTGACACCTCCTTAAGTGACGTGGCGCCCTCTGGTGGCACTGTCTGGTAGACCGCGATTTGGTGACTTCAAAAGGGGGCTGATTCATAAGTACATTTTAAACATGAAAATTCCAAGAAACATTCCACAGTAAAACAAACAATGTAGCTGCAGGAACTGGGATCGTAGATTTGGGTTATAGAAGTCAGAGGATGCAAGCTGAGTACAGTTAATGTTTGGTATACTTGAGAGTGGGCACTAAGGGTTCTGACCACAGATACATGCAAGTACAAGGTAATACATATGCTAATCAGCTTGAGTTAGCCAGCTCACTCCACAATGAACATGTATTTCAATGAATACTATGAACTATACGTGTGTGCATGAGTGTTTTGTGTATATACAATTTTTGTTTGTTTAAAAAATGTAAAGCTTAGAGATGGCTCAGCAGTTAAAAGCATCTGTTGCTCTTGAGAGACCCTGCTTTGCTTCCCAGCACACACATAATGGTTCACTACCATCCATACTTCAGTTCTGGGTACTCTAGTACCTTCTTCTGGTGTCTTAAGGCATCAATTATACATGTGGTCCGCATATATGCATGTGGTCCACTCATAAAATGAATAAGCTTAATTTGTAAAGTAAAAGTGAAGAGAAAGTTCACATCCAGGATGATACCAACTACCCACTTCCTAATTCCACAGCATATAAAGTGTTGGCATAAGGTGGATGGCACAGTCAAGGTTCTTACCACGATTCGATCTGATGCCCCTGGGTCCCCATGCTTCCTTAAATTACCACAGTTAAAAATCTGGAGAGAGTTGGTAAAGTGTCTCCTTTCCAAGTACAGGACCTGATCTTGACCCTCAGAACTCATGTGCATGAAGCTCACTTGAGACCTGAGGTCTGGGCACGTAGGGAGTGGTAGACCCTGGAACTCACTGGCCAGTAAGACTGGACCACTAGAGGAATGACAGGCCAGTAAGAGGCCTCTCAGAGAAGGGTGGGATGATGTCTGAGGAGTGGTGCGCGTATCCTCTACCACCTTACAGATCCAGAAGCGGAGGCTGAGTCCTCCTGCAGAGCCATTGGACAGGGCAGGTGTCCTCTACCTCTGGGAGAATCCCTGATTGATAACAATGGAAGAAGAGCCCCCTGGCCCAACCCTCAGAACTGTATTCAAGAGCCATTGAGCTTCAGAAGGTTCACCAGGTGGAAGAGGGGAACTGAGCAGGTTGTATTTTCTTTTCATAGCTAATTAATATCTATTTTATATTTATTGCTATGTTTAAGAACAATTCAGACTTAATACAAAGAATCAGCCTATAAGGTCTTTTTAAAAGGACATTGAATCTACCTAGAATCCCACCACCCACAGATAACCTAACCGTTCTTGACATTTTATATATTTAACTCCCTTTTCTGCCTGTGGGTGTGGGTAGTTTTGCAAGGTTAAATCTACATTGAGCATGTACCCTTCATCCTACTTTCCTTCCACATTAAACTGTAAAGATTTTTCTCTGTCATCAAAGATCCTGGAGAACACTAAGAAAAAGAGTTGAGGAACAGCCTAGCAGATGGAATACTAACTGACATGTGACCCATTCTAAAATTTAATATAGTTAAAAATTAGCTCTAAAACTGTGCGAACCTCTTGCAGTAGTTGAGATGCCAGAAAGTTTCCACTGGTATTCTTCCATCCTGGCCTCAGCAGATGTCCAGCTGAGACAAGCTGCCCACGGGGTCCTCTCTGCCTCCCACTACATCACAGACCTCAGATCAGCCCATTCCTAGCAAAGAATTTATGAGTCAGAGCATGGAAGTTTCAACATAATTGTCTCCTTTCCTAGTACATCAAAACCTTAGACAGGCATAGTGAAGCACACCTTTAATCCCAGCACTTAAGAGGCAGGGGCAGGCTGATCTCTGAGTTCGAGATTAGCCTGGTCTACAGAGTGAGTTTCAGGACAGCCAAGGTTACACAAAGAAACCCTGTCTGGAAAACCAAAACATCAAAAACAATAACTAAAGAACAAAACCAAACACACACACACACAAAATACATTGCCTTTGAAGAAGACGTACTACGTCCTCGATCATAGTCCCTTCTGCCTGTTCAGATGTAAGTTTACAAGAGCATATACCTCTTCTTTGTCCATGATAGATGGCCCCAATGTCGGGGTTATGGTTGGTGGAGTCAACTCAAGGGCCAAGTCCTGGCTGTACGGCACCTTCTACTTTCATCCTCCTGGATTGCCAGATGACAATTAAGCTCATCGCGCCCTCCCTATCAACTCTGCCTCCATTGTCACCCTAGCAGAACACCAGGGACTTGAGCCTGCTCATCCCCCCCTCCAGGCCTGTCAACTCTGCCATCTCTGCCTCTGTCAGTCTGGGGTCTTGAACCTTGCCTCTGAAAGGCTTCCAGAGCCAAAGAGAGCCCACTTTTTTCTATGGTGCTGAGAGAAAACCAAATAAAGAGCCTTTATTATACTTCGTGTGTCTTTCATGCTTCCAGACCAAACCACTGTCTATGCTTTTCTTCTGGGTTTCCTAGTTTAATCTCTGCAGAAGCTCTATTGGGAAGTTCAGTACTCAATTCCTTGTCATAAGTAAAGAATGATTTGGGATCCAAGAAACCATGTCAATGACCCAGGAGACTTATGCCTGCTCTTCTGGTAAGAACAATGCTGAGAGCAGCCATCCTGCTTATAAACCCGCTTGGGGATAACAAGCTATGAAGTCAGACATCTCAGTGACCAAGGATGCATTTCGTGGCTTCCTTTTCTGTTTTGGTCATGCTGCACCTTATTTAGTGATAATGGTGTCTGAGGGGCTCAGAAGGTGGTTCAATTGGTAAAGTGCCTGCAGCCCAAGTATGGAGCATAAACGAGTTCTGATCCCCAACATCTACATAAAAAGTCACACACACTTGCCTGCAGCCCCAGTGCTGGGGAGGATGAAACAGGAAGATCCCTGGGGCTTACTAGCCAGCCTGGCTAAGCAAACTCTTGAATGCCAAGTTCAGCAAGAGACTCTGTCTTAAAAGAAATAAGGTGGCCAGCAACCGGGAAGACATTAGATGTTGGCCTCTGGCCAGTACGTGTGTGTGTGTGTGTGTGTGTGTGTGAGAGAGAGAGAGAGAGAGAGAGAGAGAGAGAGAGAGAGAGAGAGAGAGAGAGAGAATGGTATCTCTAACAGCTCTCTCCCTTGGAAGTCCCTCTCATCCTTGCCTTCAGTATTCCTACAGTTCAGTTGACAAACTTCCTGCTACTCAGAAAGGAACTACAATTCTAAAGGATCAAAAAGATTGCGAGCCATGGTGTTTTATGAGTGGTGAGGTGTTTGTGTGGAACTGAGAAACACAACTTTGCTTATTTCTTTCAAAAAACAAACCAAAAAAATCTCAATCTAGCAGTGCCCTGGGAGATGTAAGACAGTGAGTCAGAAAGGGTGATAGATGGGCCTCTGAGTTCAAGCAGGAAGTTCCTCGTACATGCATGCTTATGGAAGGGGATGGCTGTTTCCACAGAAGAATGCTGTGAACATTCCAGAATATATTCAACTTAAAGCTAAGATTGTTCTCTGAGCATAGGAATCTTAAAAGTGGTTTCATCTTTGCCCCAGATTCTCATCCTTAAATCTGGCACTGGGGGCATTTTCCAGGATATGTGGACAGCTGAAAATGGAAGTGACATGGGCAATTGGCCAGTTGTCTGACCATTCTAGAAAGTACACACACACACACACACACACACACACACACACACACACACACACAAAGAGAGGGGGGAATTCTAGCTATTCCAGAAGCTGAAGCCACAGCTATTTGGCAACATCTTTGGAGAACCTCACCAGCTTCATCTGCCTGGAGACCCCTTTGCACGTAAACATTACAAGTTTCCTTAAGTACTGTGAGGGTAGGACAGGGTGGAGTTAGAGGCAGATGCTGCTCAGCATGCTGTAAACCCTCCCTTTAGGAAACAGCCTTTGTGGATGCTGAGAACGGTGTGACTTCATTTTCCAGAAGATGCACAGCTGAGGGAAGGTGTGCAAACGCTTCCCTTTGGTCGTATATCAACCTCATTTTATTCTTATCACAAAATTGAAAGCTGTAAGTTTAGTAAAGTAAACCACAAACTGCCCTAGCAGCCCTGGGAACTCACAAGTGATGGACAATCGTGGGCTTAAAGCTTTTTATCTGACTTGCTCTCAACTCCTCTTAAAGTCTTGTCTTGGTGACACTGTAGGGAGATAGATTGGCAAGAATACACAAGTGGCTTTTTATTTCAAGACATATTCTGTCTAAAGTCCAATGGCTCAAATGGGAATTCTAGCCCCTCTATCATGTGTTTAAAACCCAATGCTTCTTAATCTGCTGGTCTATTGAGATGGCTGTCCATTAAATTCAATGGTCCATCATCGGATAGGACCTCCTGAGATGGCTTTCCATTAAAGTCATGGGAGTATTTGAGTCCATTTGAGAGCCAATCTAAAGACTCTATGGAATTTATCTGCCCATCACGCTGTCCAGAGGGCTCTGCCCCCTCTTTCCTAGCTTTCTCCACAGAGACTTGAGTGAGCAGCACTCCTGAAGCAGAGTTGGCATGGAGAGAAATGGCATGGAGACACAGTGCAGCCTTCCTTCCAGCACAGGCAAACATGATGAGAGCCCACTGGGGAGGCTGGACACTGTCATGGACTCCAAGATTTAATGCAAACAGTTCCCTCGGCTTTTACAGGACCGCTCTGCGCTGGCCAGATCACTCTGCAGCTTCCCCCTTTGTTTCACATTGGTTCTCATCTACCTCCCTTAATTCACCTCAAAAGGGAAACTCCTTAACACCACCTCTTAGACAATCAGCCCTGCCACATGCCAATGTCAAATAGACATAGATGAAGTAAAAAAAAAAAAAAAGGTACAGAATGCAAGTATAAAGTTGGCATAATGAATGAAAACAAAGTCATTGCATCAGAACTTGGGGTTGAACATAAAGCCCAGCCCGTAGCCTGGCAAAGACCACCTCTGGGGCAGGTGGGTTTGGGAGAACTGAATGGGGTGTGACTTCCTCACTTAGTTCCAAGATAGGAATATGGGATGAAATCAGCCTCTGTGTGTTGGCTTTTGAGAAATGCTGGACTTTTTTACTTGGTGTGATTCTTACTGGATCAACTTTGCAGAGAGAGAAAGAGAACACGTTGAGCAAACACCTTGTCCAGACTCAGAGAGAGCTCACGCTCACAGAAATGCCCCCTTTAAGGGTGGCCACCCCAACCTCTGCTCTTGGCTTCACCCAGCCCAATTCAGGGAAAAAGGCTTTTGTCTGACATGTCCATTTTAGAATTGAGATGGTGGTGTTCAAAGATGTTTGATAGCCTGGCCAAAGCCTCTCTATTGTCATGCCTGAGCTGAAGTTAGAATCATTTCCTGTGCCCTTTCTGCCCTCTCTAGTGCAACCTGTGCAGCAGGTGGCCTGCTGGGACCTGGGCATGAGTCTTCCTCTCCTCCTTTCTGTTCCCAGTAGGTCTCAGAGATCCTTTCTTGTTGGTATTTCTTTAAAATGCTAATCTAGGTCTTGGGGACTCAGAGCCCTTTGCTCTCCAGGGTGGCGGTACCCAGCTGGGCACCAGCATGTGGAGCCTCACAAGTTCCCAGGCTGGTAGCAGACATGCGGGGAATTCTTTCTCATGTCATCTGGGACTCTGAGCACCCGCTGAGGCCAGGGACCCAGGAACCCCAGGATGTACCTCCATGAGCTTTAAACACAGTGGGTGCAGCTGGCAGCTCAGCTCTGAGCCTCTCCCTGGAACTGGGTCGGATGCAGCATCACACCAACACAGGAGCTCTGAAGCACCTCTGTGGGGGGTCCTGGGGTGTGGACAAATCAGGATCTTCTCTGGGTTGGGGAGGCTGGCAATGACGAGAGAGGACAGGAATCACACTGTGCCTTGGTAGAAAAGTGGCGGTGATGGGGCAACATTCTAGAACAGAGGGTAGAAGAGGAAAAGAAAGTGAGAATGAGACACACAGAAACAACTAGAGAGACCCAAGAAACAAAGAGAAAGGGACATAAAACCCCAGAGTTGATCGCCTCCTCCTGACAGTCTTTTCTCTAGCACAGGTGGGTGTGGCTGGAATAGAAGGGGCCCCAAAGCTTCCAAAGAATGAAACAAGTAAAAATAATAAAATCACCGAATCCTGGTAGTACATTTCCGGCAAGTCTCGTCTGTCTGTCTGCCTGCCTGCCTGCCTGCCTGCCTGCCTGCCTGCCTGCCTGCCTGCCTGCCTGCCTGCCTATCTACCTACCTACCTACCTACCTACCTACCTACCTACCTATCTATTCATCTCTCATTTGCTCACTCTCACTTTCTCATTTTCATTCTCTCTTTCCTTTCTCAGGAAGAATACTTGCTTGAGATGTGGGGTGTACCTGCTGAACACATTCTGGGGTACCCCTACAACACGAACAATCCAGTCACATAACACCTTGGGGTTGTACTGGCTGTGGGTGAGGAACGGGGGAGCCCTGGGTGGTGTGTTAGAAGCAGGGACACTGTAAGAATTCCCTTCATTGTGTTCTCATTCCCACCAAGATGAGGACTCATAAGATTAAGAGCCAGCAGAAACGACATCCAGAGGTTACATTCCAGCCAGGTGAGTCTGCAAGCAGACAGGAAGACTTCATGCCAACATCAGTGGTCTCAAGTGTGACTCCTTTCATCAGAATCCCACCCACCAGGACCACCTTCCAGGAAAGTGACCAGGACATTGGCCTCAGGTGAGTAGGCAGTGCTTTATAACCAAGGGAAGGACAGGAGGCCAGTGTCTCAATATGTCCTGTTCTGCTTCTCCAGAAAGTTCTTCTCAGGTCTACAGGTGAAAAAGTATTATTTATTTATTAGGAATGGACTTACTAAATACCCACCATGTTCCTCAGGCTTGGTAGTACTAACATTTTTCCTGAACAGGGTCTTCTCTCCACAGATGCTGTCCCCGCCATAACAAGAATCCCCAAGTGGAAAGGCCTTTGACATCACAATCTACATGTTTCTGCACACAGCTAGATTCGGATGTTATCTCTGCTCCTCTCGCTAGCTATAGGGAGTAGACTAGGTTCCTTGCTTACTCAAATTTCAATGTACTCGTCTCTAGAACAGGGAGAATGGCCTCCATGAAGAGCTAGTGTGAGAATCAGAATGGAGGAACCCAACTATGGCTCTCAGTGTGGAGTCTGGTACATGGTAGGTGTTGGCCATTTTCTGTCCTTGGCCACTGCTATCAAAGGCAGAAAAATGGTTATATAAACCTGCTGCCATGATCTCTGCATCTCCATTCTCTGATGGATGCAGAGAAGCAGTCTTCCTGTCTCAACCCAGGAGAGCTATTCTTCATGTTTTTGTATCTGTTGCTCAGCATTGTCTTTTTCTCCTGTGACTACAGGCTTGCCAGATTCTTTTGCCCCCCCCCCTCCAGAATGTTTTCTCTCTTCTCTTCAGCCCAGGCCATCCATTTCCCTTGTGCATAGAGCATATGTCTCAACAACAATGAAACTCCTACAGAATCAAAAGCAAAAGCAAAGGCCAGCTCCATGAGATAGAACCCATACCTGGCACTGTTATAGCTCCATGTACCTGCATCTAGATAGGTCATAGGCCTGTTATTACCATTCTGCTAAATGGACATAGCATTAAAATGAATCATAATGACTTATTGTTATAACTTCACAGATCAGTGCATCTCTCAATCCCCACCAGAGAAGCTGCTTCTTGCAGTAGAAGCCAATTAACAAGGAAACCTTCTACTGATCAATGTACAGAAAATAAGAGTCCATGTCCTAAGTGTTCATAAGACTGCTGAGTCCTAAATGGGTTGAATGAATTACACCCAATCCCCCAAGGCTGAGGGATCTTCTTAGAAGAAGTGTCAGAGAGATTCTAAGAGCCAGACACAGTGAGGACACAGTGATTGTGTGAGCTCACAGTGATTGTGACAGCCTCCACAAGACCTGCCCAAGCTCGAGCCAGACAGAACCCCAGCAGAGAATGGGAAGGTAAGTGTGAAGGGTCCCCTTTGCTGAGGACTTATTGACCTTTGATGGCAGCCAAGAAAGGGAGAGTCAGTTGTCTTTGGTGATGTGACCCCTGGTAGGTGAAGCATACTCCATCCAGGGCACACCCTACTCCCAATAGGAGTAACGCAACAACAACTTGAATTGATATGAAAAGAGCAAGAAGACTCAGAGTTGGGTGGGTAGAGAGAAGAGGGTGGAGAGTGTAGATGTGGGAGGAGTTGGGACAAGTTTGATTAAGATATGCTTCATGAAACTCAAAGTACAGAGAGAAAAACACTTAAAGGAGATGTGACAGAGAAACCAAGTTCATTACACGACTTCTGCTGGGGAGACAAGGACTAACAACTACCCACCCCAGCTACGGAAACCAACATGGTGATAACTCAGATACTTCATCCCTGGAGCTCCCTGCAATTGCTAGTGTGTGTCTAACCTTAGAAAGGGTGACTGTGAATCTTGTCAGTTTCAGGGACTCCATGAGACTTGCAAGCTGTGTTTACTTCCTGAGCATTAATGGAATATTTTAATTTAAACTGGGAAGAAATAACTGCACAAACAGAAAAAATAGCTCCAACTGGCTTTTTGGAGATACTTGTGGTTGTTGATGTTGTAACAACTGCAAAAGGACACCAGCCTTGCTCAGTCTCGATGGGGGGTCCTTGGTCCTGCTGCAATGGATACAACAGACAGGCTCTGTTGACTCCCCCCCTCCATGGGAGGCCTTACCTACTCTGAGGAGAGGATGGGGGGTGGGGTGAGGAGAAGATGGGGGAGCGGAAGGAGGGGAGGGAGAGGAAACTGGGATTAGTATGTAAAATAAAAAAGATCATTTTAATAAAAATGCACAAGTATCTTTTGGGCATCTAATATGTACACAAAAATGTATTAATTACTATGAATAAAAAGGATGATGACACATACTTAATTCAAGATGAAAAACCCATGGAGTAATATCGGCATCATTGAGACAGAAAGAAAGCAAACTTAGGTGAATATGTCACTAACTTGTGGCAAACCCTTAATATGATAGAGACCACAAAACTAACACATTTAAAATTATTTAGAGCCATAAAAAATATATTTAAAAAAACAGGCCAAATAGGAATTATAGACTTTTAAAACATGGCCACAAGGAGGATAATTAGTATATCAGATCCAGTTGGCCTTAGTGATGGGGCAAATAGGAATAAAACTGGGTGAAAGACCCTCAAAGTGCTCTTGTCACCGAGGAGCCTCCAGACTCAATAACCAGGCCATCAGATGCAAAAGCACGAGGTTTATTTTCAGGGTTGCGCAAGTGGGTGCCCAGCTTTGGGACAGCTAAGCACCCCAAGTATTCGTGCAAGCAAGTTTTTATAGACAAAATCACAAGTTTTACATAAATTATAATATGGGGTATGGGTCCAATTGGGATTGGTCTAGATATTCAACCTAGAACAAAATTAACATAGTCTAGCCTGTTTCCAAAGAATTTAGGTACATGACATTCCGCATGACATCATCCTGGCATCCTGCTTTTTCCATTGTGGTTTAGTTTGCAGATTGGTAATCATTCCCTGTGACCGGTTCTGATAATCATCTGCTTAGAAGATTGTGACCGGTTCTGATAATTGCTAGCCTTCCTGCCCTGTGGTGGGGTCGGGGGGGAGGAAGAATCTGCTGGAGTACAACGGTCAAACCCAACTCATCCAGTTCGTTATGAAAAATCGGTTGGGGTCTTTCACTGGGAAACATACTCAGTAAATAGAATCTAAATATTAAGGTGAAAACAAGAGCCAAGCATGCCACAGAGGGTTCCAGAAGATCACAGAGGATGTGGAGCAGTGTGTATGGGGATGGTGACTGAGAACTAAAAACAAGAACAGCAAATTCTAGGCACAAGTTCAAAGCAAAATAAATGAAAACCGGGGCTGGAGAGATGGCTCAGTGGTTAAGAGCACTGCCTGTTCTTCCAGGGGTCCTGAGTTCAATTCCCAGCAACCACATGGAGGCTCACAACCATCTGTAATGAGGTCTGGTGCCCTCTTCTGGCCTGCAGGCATACATGCAGACAGAACACTGTAAACATAATAAATAAATTAAAAAAAAATAAAAAAATAAATGAAAACCTTATAGAGCTAGGCATGATGACGGATACCTGTAATCCCAGCACTAGAGAGGCTGCAGCAGGAGGATAGTTAGCTAAAGTCCAGCTTGAGCTACATAATGAGATTCTGTCTCAAACAAACAAAAATAAATACTATAAAAAAAGAAAATCCTTGTTGGGTATAAGAGTGCATACGGCAGGTAGGTTCCTGTGAATTCCAGGCTAACACAGCTGCATAGTAAAACCGTGTTTCAAAAACAAGACAAAGAAGTGAATCTAAGGACTGACAATCAGCCACCATGACAACACCAGGGGAACTGCAGCTGTGGGTTAGCGCTTCTCTTCAAAGGACTGAGGAAAAACAGCACCAACCTAGATGACTATGCTTAAATACACTACGCTTTAAACACAGGCTTGATGGAAAGCATCTTTAGATAAAGAAAACGAAGAGACTGCCACCCACAGAAATGAAAGTCTCCAAAGGACAAACTGCAGGAGGAAGGAGACAGAAGCCTGAGACAATGAAGAATAGACAATGTCAGTGAGCAAAGAGCACGGTGAGCTAAGACCTGCTAACCATGGACAATATGAAACAGCGTCAGTTTCTAAAGCAACAATGATATTAAGAATCCAAGCAAAACCAACATACTAGATAACAAAATCGTGCTAAACAGAGTATTACATCAGGGCTAAATTATGAATGGAGTTAATATTGTTAAGTCAATCAACATATTAAGATTTTAGGGGTAACTTCTGAAACAATAAAAAATGAAATGTAGAGCTGTCAGATCTGTAGGGAATGAAAAGAAAAATTTAAAAGGCAGAAAAGTAGAGGCAGGGGGGAAAGGCTTAAAGTAGGATAAAGCAAAATAAAACAAAATGCTAAGATGCGGCCAAACTCTCCTTAGGCTATCGTAAATGCAAATGGATCCACCTCTCCAACCCAAAGAAAGAAGTGCTTGACTCACATTGCTTCAACAGCAAAGGGCTGTTTTCTAGAAATAAAACTATAAATTAAGCACCAGAAATGTTGAAAGCAGAGGCCTGGGGGAAAGATGTGTCAGACAAATTTCAACCAAAAGAAAGCAGTTTCAAAGTTCCCAAATTAACCAAATAAAGTTTAGGGATGTGCAGAATTGCTGGGTGTCGTGGTCACACTTAAAATTCCAGCAATTAGAGGATTGCTGTGAGCTCACAGCCAGCTTGGACTGTAGAGTGGGCTCTAGCCTAGCCTGAGCTGCAGAGCAAGACCCTGTCAAAACCACAACAAACCACAGAAGCCTGAAAAAATGACTCAACAGTTAAGAACACTTACTGCTTTTGCAGAGGACCTGGGTGTGATTTCCAGCACCCACATCAAGTCCTCACGGTTGCCAGTAACTCCCATTCTAAGAAGATTCTCTGACCTCTGAGGGCACCTGCAAGCACATGGTCCACATAAATTCACACACGCATACACATATAAATATACAAAATTTTACAAAAAGAATCTGTAGTGCTGGGATAATATTAAAGAAAGGCATGATTGCATGATAACCCCAGTGTTGGGAGAAAGGAGGTAGATCCCAGAGGCTACTGACTGGGCTCTATCTGCATTTGTGAACTTAAAATTCAGAGAAGAGACCCTGAATCAAAAAGATAAAGTGGAGAGCCATAAAGGAAGGCACACAACATTAATCTCTAACTTCCATACACACTCACAAACACATACATAAACCATACACACCCTCATATATATCACACAAATACACACAAACACACTTATACCACACACAAACATGCACATGCATGTGCATATGCACATGCATACACATATACACACATACATATACCACACACATACATACATACACACACATAAACCACATACGCATGTACACACATACCACTCACATACATATATACCACACATGACACACACACATGCATGTGCAGATGAACACACACATATACTACACACTTAGCAACACACATGTCACATATATATATCACAGGCACACATACACATATATCTATACCACACACACAATAGATGCATGCATGCACATTTGCACATGTACACACATACCATACAGATACACAAGCATGTGTACATGATACACACATATACCATACACATATGAACACACACACAAACACATGCATGCTCACACACATACACACAAGTGCATACACACAAAAATTTTAGAGCAGACATATATGTAGTAGCGAATGAGAAAGGAGGAGTTGTCGGGAGGAGAGCAAATGGCATGAACGAAGGCACTGATGGGAAATGGGGCTAACAAACTCAGCAGTTCACAAGCAGCTGAGGGGACCTCTCTGCTTTACTGTACCATCATCCATCTTGTGAGGGTTTTGGTGGGGGGGGAGTGATGGGGTGCTGGGTGGTGTGGTGGTGGTTTTATTTGTAGTTTGTCTGTTATAGGTTTAGTTTCTGAGGTTTTTTTTTTTTGAGATAAAAATTAGAGATTTGCTATGCATCCCAGTCTACTTCACAGTCCCCTTGGCTCATTATGTTATTCTATTTTTGGTGTGTGTGTGTGTGTGTGTGTGTGTGTGTGTGTGTGTGTGTGTGTGTGTGTGTGTTATACACATATATATTCCTATAGGGTACAGGTTCCTACTCACACACAGAGACCAGGAGAGAACATTGGGCATCCTCTATTGATCTTCGCCATATTCTCTTGAGATATAGTGGCTCAATGACCGCAGAGCTTGCTTTTTTTTTTTTTTTTTTTACTATTCTGGTCTCCAAGCCCCACCCCTCACACTGGGGTTATAAATGTGTGCAGTTGCACCCAACTTTTACAAGAGCCTGGGGATCCCAACTCAAGTCCTCATACATGGGTAGCAAACACTCTTATCCACCAAGTCGTCTCCTTGGCCCCAGTATGGTTTTTCATTAAGTGTAGCTTTGGGTATCTAGATTACAAACATCACGATAACTAGCCTATATATAGCCGTCCCTCAGAATCTACGGAGGATATGTTCTAAAACTACCTAGAATACCAAGCTCCACAGATGCTCAATTCCCTTATATAAAATGGCATAGTATTAGCATATGTCACACCCTATTTTAAATCTTTGCCAGATTATTTTACAAAGCTTAGTGCTACATAAATAATCACGGGTATGGTATTATGTGAAGACTAATGACAAGAAAAATATCTGTAAATGTTTGATACAGACAGCTTTTGAAAACTATGCTTTAATGCATAGTCAGTTGAATCTGCAGACACAGAACCCAAACATATGGAAACGCTGACTGCTTAGTCACGCTACCACTAAAATAAACTTTGCCATGCAGGTGCTCTGTGTTCCATGTCATTTTGGTTACGGAAGGCAGAAACCCACTTCCAATCAGTGTGCATTAAGAGTAAGGATGGAGACGGGACTCCTAAAGGAAAACCCCAATGACAGACTCTATTGGGCTATGCTGTGGTTTTATGCCCACTTTCCAGCCCCTTGCTGGATTCAGAAGGCTAGACCGCTGGCCAACCATAGGTCAAATGCCTTCCCAGCCTTGAGCATCAGTGCCACAATCAAAACCCACAATCAACGTCTGCTTAGTGTGAGGAAGCGCCACTTCTACAGAAAGAGAGTAATCAAACCCACAGGGGATTTTGTGATCTCATTTATAAATTTGGCACTTGTCCAAAGATCCTGACACAGCAGAACTGGTGGAACCCCCTTCTGTTTTTAGAACCCCCTTCAAAAGATGCACTTTTCTGTATGTATCAGACTTAGAACTTCATTAGAGCAAGTTCTCAAGAGACATACTACCCAATGATGCTAAAGTCACTGCATATGGAGACAATTCACCACTTTTCTTCATAGTCATTAAAATCTTTAGAACAAGAACTTGAGAGCTAATCACCTTACATTGAACATACATATATACATAGATGTAATTTTCATCCTCTAACAATTTCATGTGTGCATTGAATTTTGGTCTTCTTCATTCCCTATCATCCTTTCTCATTCTTTTTCTCCCACTGAAATCTTTCTTCCCAACAAGCCGCCTACTTAGATATCCTTTTCATTTTTATCCCCTGAGTTTAATTATGGCTTCTTGCATAAGCATGAGTGGGGAGTCATTTACTGGAACACTGGCATCTTACCAGTTACTACATTGCTGAAGGTGGCACTCCCTCCCCAACTCCTATTAATGGCGCTTAGATCTTCAGTGAGGGGTGGAGCCTCATAAGCCCCTCCCCATCTGTGATGAAATGGTAATGTGCCTAGTCTTATGCAGATCTTGTTGATGGTAACCACAGCTACTTGAGCCTTGACTGGCGCGATAGAAACATTCTGTTTAGGCTGAGTCACTTATTCTCTGCACAACCAGTCGTGAGTCTCTGCATGAACTACTGCCCACTGCATGAAGAGACTTCTCTGATGAAGGTGGAGATCAGCACTAATCCATGGGCATAAGCACAAATACTTAGAAAGTTGATTGATGGCAGTCCATTTAGCAAAACAACAGTAACAGGTTCTCTCCTAAAGACCATGAGCTCCCTAGACATTCATGAGCTCTTGACCAGATTTACAGACCATGCATGAGCTC
The DNA here is from genome assembly GCA_004026605.1 of Ondatra zibethicus. Classification (NCBI taxonomy): domain Eukaryota; kingdom Metazoa; phylum Chordata; class Mammalia; order Rodentia; family Cricetidae; genus Ondatra; species Ondatra zibethicus. Next base: position 121,621 of record PVIU01004666.1, read on the forward strand.
TCTGCTGTAGAGTGACAGCAAATCCAATCAGAAGCAGGCAGTTACCCCCGTAATAGCCAGGCCACTACTGCACCGCTGGTTATTATAGTTTATGTGGTCCATAGCTAGATATGCATCTGAAGACTTTCCTCCTTTCCTCTACCGGAAGCTGGCATATAATACCTTCTGGCACTGTGAAAGCTTGTCAACAGGGAGAAAATTCCCAGCTCAGATCCACCTTGATTTCTCAATGTCTTGCAACCCAAATATGTGGCGCCTTCAGCAATGGGGTCTCATGATCTATCTCTGATGGACAACCCAGGACATTGTAATGTTTTAGGGGCCCTTGGGGCCTTTGTACCAACAGCTTGTAGGGATGCATCCCAAACCTGGTACTGAAATTTTAATTTAATAACCTTAAGCTTTTTGGAAGAGCATTATTCACCCATGCAAGGTGTCTCTGTTCAAACCTTTTGAATTATTATTTTTAATTAGTTTGCCAGGTAATGGTTTTTCATAGGAGGGATTGTTATTTATTTAATAATTTAGTTTTTGGAGACTCTCAGTGAACCTGAAACACACAATTTAGCTAGACTTTCTGGAGAGTAAGCTCCCAGGATCTGCTTTTCTCTGACCACCCCTGAGCCCTGGGGTTACAGATGTTCACTTCTGATGCTCAGTTTCCATGAATGCTAGGGAGCCGGCTTCAGGTCCTCATGTTTGAAGAGTAAACACTTTTCCCACTGAGCCATCTTCCTAGCCCCAGGGATTTTTTTTCTGTCAGTTCAAAAAGATTGAGGACAGTTCACATTTAACTATCTTAAGTAGCTAGAATATGCCAGTCCTTCAGAGAGCACACGTGCCATAGTCTGCTTTTGGCTATGTGGGTCCTGTCCAGGACCAATTCAGAAATGCCACCAGGGTATAGCTATATGGCATGTACTGTATTGGGCCCTGGGGATGCTTGCTAGAGTGATGTTTTGCCCTCGATCATTGGAAGTTCAAAACAGATTCATCAGTTGAACCTCCTCATTGATGCTGCAGTGGACTGATGCCAAGGGCCCGAGTGGACATCAGCAGGAGAGGATATATAAGGGATGGGTTCCAGGAGAAAAAGTCTCAGTGGAAGGAAGGTGAGACTTTTCTGACCAAGGACGGGAAGGAAGAAAGCACTTGGGGGTGAAAGTAGAGGTCTAAACTGCCCAGTGACAAGCATGGACATTCTGTCAGAGAAGGATCACTGGAGCAGGGGTTTTCAGGCAGGGTGATTTTATCACCCCACTTCCAAGCTAGCCGTGTGTGGAGACATCTTTGTTTGCTAGGATATTACTGCTGCTGGGTTCCTGCGGGAAGAAGCAGAGATGCACTGCTAAGCATCATTCAAAAACAAAAGGACCCCTGACTAGAAACAGTGTTGAGAAGCTCACATTGGAGGATAGCACGGCAATGGGCTGCTCCGTCAGGAGACCAACGCTGCTATATCCTTCGGCTGCTCCCAGAACCCTCTGACTTCCCTGCAGCAGTGATAGTGCAACTGCACTGGACCAGCAGGAGAAACTGGGAGAGGTCAGGCCTGACCCAGACAAAGCACGGGTTGGAGCCAACTCCTCGTGTCTGGTACTCACCTGCTGTGTGTGCCTGTGGAGCCCAGCTCTGCATTCCTGGTCCCAAATAAAAGAAACACAGGGATCATATTGAAGATGATCTGCTTCCCCAGGAAGCAACACAGCCTACAGCACTTATGGGATTTGACTTGTCTGGTTAGCCCACAAGGAAGAACCAGGCGGTGTTACCAAGACTGCTGCCATCAAATATGATCACCAAGTTCTTGCAAGCCCAGGAGCATTTCGTAGGGGAGTAACTGAAAGACCCCAACCGATTTTTCATAACGAACTGGATGAATTGGGTAGTGGGACAGATTCTTCCTCCCCGCTCCCCCTCCCCACAGGGCAGGAGGGCTAGCAATTATCAGAACTGGTCACAGTCCTGGGCAGGAAGGCTAGCAATTATCAGGACCAGTCACATTCTTCTAAACAGATGATTATCAGAACCGGTCATAGTGAATGATTACCAGAGTGTAAACTGA